>CM060953.1:206144157-206424157 GCA_030765055.1 Mantis religiosa | reverse complement strand
GACCAAGTAGTGTAGCTTTAAAATGAATACAGTGATTTATTTATTGAAATGTTCCTTTCATTAATTAAAGGTAGAAGAAAAACTTAAAACTAAACAATTAGGTGCACATCAGCCAAATAATTTTACATTTATACAACAAGAATGTACGAGGGCTGTTCAATAAAGAGTGATCTCAATTTTTTTTTGACAACGTACTTTCACTCATCCTCATAATTTTGATGGTACTTCTCAAAATAGTCTCCCCTGAATGTGATGCACTTGTCCCAGCATATCTGCCAGTCTTCAAAGACATGCTGGAAAGCATTTTTTGAGAGAGCAATAGGCTATGCGAATGACATCATGATTTTAGTAACAGGAAAAACAGAAATAGAAGTACTTTTACTAGTAAAAGTAAACTGACATTTAGAAAACTTAGGTATGTTATTAAACACAAACAAAACAGAGTGGATACAAATCAGTCTTAATAACAAAAAACAGACAAATTAAAGTTAACAATAGGAAACAAAGAAATTCAACAGGTAAATGAAACAAACTTCTTAGGATTAGTAATAGACAACAGACTGAAATGGAATGGACATGTTCAAAAAGTAATAAAAAAGTTAATTCAGGTGTATATATATATATCTTAAAACAAACAATACAAATAATAGATAAAAAATGTATTAAACAAACATACTATGCATTCACTCACTCTCACTTGAGCTATGGGATTGTATTATGGGGCACAGTACAAAAAACTTTAGCTTTAAGACTATTTAGATTGCAGAAAAGAGCAATACGTTTGATGGTAGGAATACAGAAAAGAGACACATGTAGAAATGCATTTAAAAAACTAATTATTTTAATGTTACCTTCATTATATATATGAATGTATCAAACTTACATTAAAAAGTTATGATCAAAACAAAAATAGTAACATCCACAAACATAACACCAGAACAAAAGATAATTATTTTAGAAACAGACTTACTGCCATCCTAAATATTAAATGCATAGAAAATAGCATCAAAGATTTGTATAACCACCTACCAGCTGAAATCAAACAGATAAGAAACGGGAAAACAAAACTAAAGGCTGTCAAAACTTATTTATTACAGAAAGTATTTTACTCCGTGGAAGAATATAAACAGATTAGGTAGAATATGCCATTTACACTTCTCAACTTTGTAAACATGTTTGTAAATATTATTGTATTAATTTTATGTATATACAAATTGACAATCCATGTAAAAAGCTTTACAGTTGGAGATCCTTCAAAATCGCCTCCGCAGTCTTCCTTACTGTTTCTGATGTTGGATAATGCCTCCCACGTAGGCGTTTCTTCAAGTTAAGGAATAGAAAAAAGTCACATGGGGTTAAATCCGGACTACAGGGAGAGTGAGGGATGCACTTCACGTTGATTTTTGCAAGATATTCGTCAACAACATTGGCAATATGTAGCCGCGCATTATCGTGGTGCAGCATCCAGCTTGCTTCACGGAAATGTGGTCTTTTGCGCCTGATATGGACTTGCAATGTTTTCAGGACATCCCTGAAGTATTGTCCAGTTACTGATGTGTGTGCAGGTACAACATGCTGATAAACCATTCCATGAATATCAAAGAATAAGATGACCATAACTTTCCCAGCAGAAGCAACCACTTTTGCTTTTTTGGAGGTTGGTGATGAAAGAGATTTCCTCACTGAGCTTTACTGTTTGCTCTCAGTATCAAAATGATGTAGCCAAGTTTCATCGACAGTGATTACGTTTGAAAGAAACACCGGATCTTCCTCTAACATCAACTTTAACTGCATGCAGACCTACATGCGAATGTCCTTTTGTTCGGGAATCAACAGTCTTGGAATCCATCGCACACAAACACGTCTCATGTGTAATGTTTCTGTCACCAACGTGTGGGTGCCACGCAATGAAATGTTCAGTATTTCAGAAAGTGATCTTAAGGTAAATCGTTGATCCTCTCTCACAATGGCAGCTGCAGTGTTGATGTTTTCTTCCATAAGAGCAGTAACTGGAGCAGCGGGTCCACCTTCCTTTGAAATTGATTGTCTCTCCTCTTTAAACATTTTAAACCACCTTTGAACTGTGCTGTAGGGCAGAACGGACTCTCCATAGGCGTCCTGTAACATTGTATAGGCCTCAACTGAAGATTTGTTGAGACGAAAGCAGAATTTCAAAGCAACATATTGTTCCTTGTGTGTTACCTCCATTGCAGTGGTAGGTGATACCGAACATGTCTAAACTTGCCTGGTTCTCACAGGTGGGAACCAGGAGTACCTACAATGAAACTACTATCGCATGTTTGTTTCGCATTAAGCTAACAGAATATAATAAGATTGAATTTTAGTGCGAAAAATTATGACCGACAGAAATTATGATCATTCTTTACTGAACAGCCCTCATAAAAAAACAAAGGACTTTCTGTAACAGTAGTTTAGTAAGAAATCGTGCTTTTTGAATCAGCTATGTCTCAAATTTGTGAGGACACTAGAAGATACGAGCTTGATGATGACTTTGCTCCTCCTCCAAGAAAGTGACCAAATTACTCTTCTGAAGTGAACCTGAATTCAGATGCTAAAGAAGTGTGTGACACAGCAGTCAACCAAATGAAAGGACAATTCCAATGGTCTCATATATGAAAGGGTAGAGCCAGACTGAACAATTCAATGCCACAGCCGGGATTTGAACCACGGATATTCTGGTTTCCGTCCAGCCGCTCTAACCATTTGAGCTACTATGGCCAACGTGCCAACATGACATTAAATTCTCCAACTGACTCGTGTTTCTCCTGGTAAACCACTAGGAGTTCTCATAAACACATGAGACAACAACCTTAATGGCGACTTACTATGCTGTAAGTACTTTAAGGCCCAAGCTTTATAGTTCGGACCACTATTAGGTACAATTAATGGAAATTAATTGTTCTTTCACACTCATATATATAATACTTTTGGAATTGTTGACTCAAAAAATTTGTTACAGTCAGCGAAAATTTCCCTGCTGACTCTGTGAGAAAATTTGCATTATATTACAATCTCATGATCTAGGAAAAGTTAAAAACTAAACTGTCAGTGATACATTCAAAGATATCTCTTTAGTCAGTGAACTTTCTATTTTTTGATACAACACTCCTTTGAGAAGGATGTGTCTTTCCTTAGGAACACTATGGGCCAAGATAGGCTTAATTCCTTGGCTGTTTCTTCTATTCAAAATGAGGCACTTAATTTACTGAAAACAGGCTTTTGTTCAGTGATGCTAGTACTGATAGTGTTTTGTGTTTGTTTATATTTGTGTTTTATCCAGTGATACATTTGTGGTTATAACATTTCTTAAAATATCCTGATGATGGGAGAGATGTATGCTCCCAAAATGTTGATTTCTAATCGTCTTTTCACTTCGCTTGTTTCACGAGAAGACCGTGAACATATTCGTCGCCAGGAAAGCTTCAGGTCTTATGATAATGCTTGTTTCTTAGACTTCTTTGACAAAGCCAACATTCTATATGAACATTTTTGGAGAATAAATCTGAATCTTTGGATATATCAATGGGGTAAATTTGTTTAGGCAATGCTTTTTCTTCAAGCTTTATTACCAAAATGGCATTAAAGTTTCTGTTGTTCTTCAGCTGTTTTGAACAGCAAAGAACCTATTAAATATGGAGTTCCCCAGGGATCCATACTAGGACCCGTCCTCTTTTTAATATTCATAAACGACTTCCCAAATTATTTAAATCCAACTCGGGTAACTATGTGTGTTTGGAGGAATTTCGTAACAGTGACGTCAAAATTAATATAAAAATTATTTGTGGTTGGTTTATTGACACTCGTCACTTATTTTTTCATATATTTATGAGAGACTAGTTTCAAAGGCCCTGGCCTCCATTTTCAATCTCTTCCCAACTGATCCAACTCTTCCCAACAGTTGGGAAGAGATTGAAAATGGAGGCCAGGGCCTTTGAAACTAGTCTCTCATAAATATATGAAAAAATAAGTGACGAGTGTCAATAAACCAACCACAAATAATTTTTATATCGGGTAACTATGTTTGCTGATGACACAAATATAATAAAGGGAAATGAAAATGCAAAACACATAACCAGTAAGATTGAAACTTGGTTTGCTGAAAACAAATTGCTTATTGATACAAACAAATCTTCAGCAATATCATTTTGCCACAAACAAAATAAAAATGTTGGCAAACCTGACATGTGTTTCTTATAAGACAGAAGCAAATTTTTGGGAGTATGGGTAGATCAGCATTTAGACTGGGAAGCACATTTAAGAATCTAGTAATAAAGTTCAATAAATTCAACTTCTCGTTAAGAGTAATAAAAAATGAGTTGAATGCAAGTGACAGGAGAACCTTATATTTTACATATGCAGAAAGTCTAATGAGGTATGGCATTATATTTTGGGGAATAGTAAAGACAGTCACTTGGTTTTTAAAGTACAAAAAAGGATTGTTAGATGCCTAATGTCAGGAAAAAAATATGACTCCTGCAGGAACTTCTTTAAGTAATTGAAAATCTTGACTCTGCCCAGTCTGTATATATACTGTTTGCTATGTTATACAAAACAAAACCTTGAAAATTTCGCCACAAATAATCAAATACATCATCATAACACCAGAGGTAAAACAGACTTAACAACAATAACACATAGAACTACACTTTATTCCAAAGGAGTTAGATATTCAGCAGTCAATCGATATAATAA
Organism: Mantis religiosa; assembly: GCA_030765055.1. Classification (NCBI taxonomy): domain Eukaryota; kingdom Metazoa; phylum Arthropoda; class Insecta; order Mantodea; family Mantidae; genus Mantis; species Mantis religiosa. Next base: position 206,419,444 of record CM060953.1, on the reverse strand, counting down.
ACTACCGGCCAATTTGAAAAACATAAAAACCATGCAGTGTTTCAGGCTATCGTTGAAAGAAATTTTATTAAGCGATTCATATTATGATATAAGTGAATTTCTAGATACACTGTAGCTGGCCATATAATTGTATATATTTGTGATGCATTTTAAATGCTGTGTAGTTGTAGAGCCATGCAACTATATATGCTTAGATCTTATTAATTACACTTGATGCAACTTATTTTTTATACTTATATTATTTGTATTGTTCTAAATATTTGTATTGACATATCCAATGTCACTGTATTGACTTAACGGATGAATAAAACTACTACTGCTACTGCTACTGCTACTGCTACTGCTACTGCTACTGCTACTGCTACTGCTGCTGCTGCTGCTACTGCTACTGCTACTGCTGCTGCTGCTGCTGCTGCTGCTGCTGCTGCTGCTACTACTGCTACTACTGCTACTACTACTACTACTACTACTACTACTACTACTACTACTACTACTACTACTACTACTACTACTACTACTTGGCGTAGGGAAGTGGCGTCCCCATCGCCCAGTGTTTATCACTGCAATCAGCCCCCCGAGTATGGCGGGTAACCATACCCACGACACAATGGATAGGTGTTGTTTTTCCATGGAATCAGTTACGGAGCAGGAGGTCGGTACTCCAGTTCCGGTCGGGGTTTTGGGTGAGCGAGCAGGCCCAACCCGATCGTCAGCCAGCGACTGCTCGGCATTTTCGGTGGAACGCCAGGCCGAAATGCTGGACCATGCTACTGGTACAGATGGTGATGTAAAATTGTTGGAGGGAAGGAGCCATGTGTCATCGCAAGTGCACCCTCAACAGGGCCTTGTTTCTGCTAATGCTCCGGATGTATTGATGGAGCCTTGCGTTCCTGCGTCACTCCGGGCTTCTGGAGCAGGTGCTGAGGATATCAGTAGGGACCACAAAAGGAAATGTGAAGATCCCCCTGAGAAAGCTAAGAAAAGCAAAGAAGCTCTGGATTTTGTTGAGCAGGTGGACCATGCCTCTGCAGTTGGTGAATCTCAATGTGGAACAGATGACCCACTTTTTGGAGAGAACGCGGATCTCCGTACCATCCGTCGGTTGCTCGAAGAAATGAGCAAGTGTAGCAGGGAGCTTATGTCAATGATAAAAACTACCCCTAATACGAAGGTGGACATCAAACGAGGGGTCAGAGACATGGAGAAATTAACCGAAGCCATGTTGAGCCGCCTGAACGAACGCGTTCTCTACACCCAAAAGATTGCGACGCAGAATATTGCTATACAGGTCCGCGAGGCAGATCTCTCCCGCGTTGGATCTCGGAAGGATATAGGGTTACAGGTCGATCTGAAGGGAGAAATGGAGCTGAAAGAGGCCCTTTCGACTTCTAGCAGCTTTGAGGTGTTTGCACCTTTGCTGGACATGGCATGGCCAGAAAGCGTTTATGAAGCTACTAACATCCTCTATGGTAACCCCAGTACCTTACATGAAGGCGACGTAGCCATTGTGGTGAATGCTGATGATAGTGGGCAACAAGGGCTGCTGAAGCAGTTGGGTGATGTTCAGCCCGAGATAGCAGACTTCTTAACGGGCAAGCTGGAAACGGGTAAGGTGGAGTATATTAGGGCCAGTACCAATATATCTACCAGCAGAGGCGGACACAAGGAGCGTTCTAGGTACATCTACCTAATACCCTGTTGTGTAGATCCCAATGGGGTCAATGACATGGAGCAGCTATCTGACATATTGCGGCAATGGAAACAGCTTGTCGAGGACCATGACAGAACAGCTATTAAGTTTGCAACTGTTAATGGCCTGGACAGATTGTATACCAGGAAACTACTGGAGTGGTTGTTCCGCAGCAGTGCATTGAAAATCGACTATATGTTCCCCCTTTATGCGCAGCAGACGCCACGTGTTGCTGCTCCAGATCGGCCGAAGTTACTTCCACCTAAAATGGCAGTACCCCAGGGAACATTGAGCATCAAATGCCAAGGTAAATCTTTTGCCGATATTCTAAAGACTGTTAAACAAGGTGTTGATATCGACAAACTTGGGGTGAAAATAAAGACTATTAAGAAAACTGATAAGGAAGACCTTGTGCTTACAGTGGAGGGAGAAGGTAAAGCTACCGCCTTAAAACAGGAAATAGAGCGTAACCTTAAAGAGCTGGACGTGAGTCTGAGACGGAAAGGTGCCTCTATTCTGCTCTATGGAATCGACCCGGCAGTCAACGAGGCAACTTTGCAAGCCGCCATTGCTACGGAACTAGGCCTCCAGGCCTCTGAAATACTTGTTAGTTCTCTGCGGCCTGGCCGCTTTGGGAATCTCAATGCTTCTATTGATGTACCTATGGAGTACTCTCGACAGCTGCTACAGAAACGAAGAATACAGATAGGTTGGACAGACTGTCACGTGAGGGAACGGGTTATGATACCCAGATGCTATAGGTGCTTTGAGTTAGGTCACCGATCATACCAATGCAAGGCAGCAGTTAATCGGCAAGACGATTGCTTGAAGTGTGGCGAGAAAGGCCATCATGCGAAGGACTGCACGAACTCTCCGTTCTGCCTTAAGTGCAAGAAAGAGGGCCACATATTCGACCAAATGAAATGCCCTATGTTTCGCAAGTTGGTGTTAGCTGCTCGAGCCAGAAAGTTGTGATCCACGTGATGCATCCACACCGCATTCGTCTACTTCAGGTTAATTTAAGGCGGTCCAATGCCTGTCATGATATGGCGCAAGCTACGGCAGTAAGCCGAGAAGTGGATGTAATAGTTGCTTGCGAACCAAACAAAAAGCGGGTGTCTGCTGGTGGTTGGCTCACAGATACACGGTGTGATGTCGCCGTGTATTTTCTGAATAAACAAGTGGAGATGCTGAAGTTCCGAGCGGAGGCAGGTTACCTCTGTTTGTATTTCCGGCACTGCCATCTCTTCTGTTGTTATATTTCTCCAAACATTTCCTTGGATGATTTTAGGAGCACTGTCGATCATCTCATGAGGGATTGTAGAAGCACCGGAGGGGAATGCATTCTTCTGGGTGACATTAATAGCAAATCGCCACAATGGGGATCACCAACTACTGATCGTCGAGGCGCCTACTGGACAGATTGGATGGCCACCCTGGATCTTGTAGCCCATAATACAGGCACAGTTCCCACTTTTGTCAGAGATTCTTCTGAGTCCTTCATTGATGTCACCTGCTCGACGCAGACCATAGCAGCTCGAATTGTGGACTGGCAGGTTCTGGAAGATGAATCACTTAGTGATCACCGGTTCATCTATTTTTAACTTACGGGGACTCCCTATCGCAAACAGATCCATATGGAGAAGCGGAAAGTTGAATATGACTGGGATGTATTCCGAACCCTCATTGAATGGCAGTCCCCGTCCATTGCTGGCCGTGCTGCAACTGACAGTGCCGCATCCTTGACTCGAGTCTTAAAGACTGCCTGTGAGCTAAGCCAGATAAAGCGGTCTAAAGCACGCAACCATCGAGTACCATATTGGTGGAATAGTGAGATTGAAGTGCAACGAGCTACTTGTATTCAGAAGCGGAGAATCCTGACTCGCCTCCGTCGACGACATCCGGGCTCCGCAGAGCTGAAGACAGCGAGGGAAGTCTATAAGCGGTGCAGACGGCAGCTTACTCGCCTCATATTCCAATCTAAATGTAATAGCTGGAGAAATCTCTGTGATGAGTTGAACAATGACATTTGGGGTGCTGGCTACAAGATTGTTAGTGGGAGATTGATAAATCACCTGCCTGTGAATCTGAGCACCGCCCGTAAAAAAGAGATAGCAGCTGCCTTATTCCCTTTCCGAAAGGATACCTTGGACGCAGGAGGCCGGAGTATGGCTGTAGAACCCTTCACTATGGACGAACTCGCCACGGTGGTCAATAAAATGCAGACAGGCAAGGCACCTGGCATTGATGGTATAATCCCAGCAATAGTCAAAGCTGCAGTTAAATTAAGGCCCGGTTGGATTTTGGAGGTGCTGAACACGCTCTTAGTGCAACAGAATTTCCCGGATATCTGGAAGTGTGCTAAGGTCGTCTTCCTCCTGAAGGGAGGGAAATCACCATTAGAGTCGTCTGCATATAGGCCACTTTGTCTGTTGAACACACTCAGTAAGCTGTTTGAAGGACTGCTTAAACTCCGATTGGAAAGGGAGATCTTGGCCAGTGGCGGCTTCTCCGATAAGCAATACGGGTTCAGGAAAGGCCGCTCTACTATCCAGGCTATTGCGGCTGTGCTTCGGATTCGAGACGACTTGCGTGGTAAATGGGCTGCCTTACTGACCTTAGATGTACGCAACGCGTTTAACACCGCCTCGTGGAGCCTTATCCTTCAGTGTCTTAGACAAAGAAACATCTCGCCATACCTGTTAAATATATTGACATCTTACTTTCATGCAAGGACGATACTCATTGATAAGCATAAGCTTCCTATTACGGCCGGTGTGCCTCAGGGTTCCATTCTTGGGCCTACTTTGTGGAACATCCTGTATGATGGAGTTCTCCGGTTGCAGCTTCCTGAAGGTGTACACCAAGTTGCGTTTGCGGACGACTTGGCACTACTTGTTGGTGCGGAGGACGACCAAGATTTAATATATCGCACGAATGAATCATTGCGACGTATTGATCGGTGGATGACCTACCACCGGCTCGAATTAGCACCACAAAAAACTGAGGCAGTAATTTTGAAGGGTCCTCGGCAGCGCGCACACATTTCTTTTATGCTAAGGCATACACTGATAGTACCACAAAAGGCTATCCGATACCTGGGAGTCATGCTGGATGAACACCTCACCTTTGGCGAGCACATTAAAACTGTGACCAAGAAAGCGGAAGAAAAGGCCTCCCAACATGCCCGACTCATGCCTAATATTGGTGGTCCGCGGTCCCTGAAGCGCCAAATGTTGTGCGGTGTAGTATATTCTATTCTGCTCTATGCTGCACCAATCTGGTACACTGCCCTAAACAGGAAGAAATACGCCACAATGATGGAACGTGTGCAAAGAAAAGTACTTCTGCGCTCAATTTGTGCCTACCGAACTGTTTCCAATAGGGCATTACAGGTTGTGAGTGGGGCCCTCCCAATTGACCTGCTGGTTAAAGAACGTCAGCTACACAGTGACCCGAACACCTGCCAATCTTTTGACGTTAAACACCTGATCAGAGACCACATGATTGCGCAATGGCAAGCGCGATGGACAGCAACCACCATCGTAGGCCAATGGACTAAACGGCTGATACCCGATGTGCGCCCATGGTTGCGTTGCACACATAGGAACCTGGATTATTTCCTCACGCAGATTCTGACAGGCCATGAGCGATTTAAGAATTACGCCTTTCGCATGGGAAAAAGTGATTCTACCACCTGCAACTACTGTACCTCTGAGGATTCTGCGGAACACACCTTCTTTATCTGCCCGCGATGGGATGGCCTGCGCCGAGAGGCGTATAGTAAACTAAACGCAACGCTCACACCTGAGAACCTAGGGATCACCATGCTGCAGAGCAAACACTCTTGGGACATAGTCCAACAACTGGCCAGGGCTATCATGTCAACTAAGGAGCGAGCTGAAAGGATGCTGCCCTAAGTACTTCTACTTCCCCTTCGCAGATTGATCTCCACCATATTGTCCAACTAAGACGGTGACCTGACTTATAGCTGCCCTACTGATGAGATGCAAGCATTGCAGTTCCAGTATGGTGTGCTGTGACAGTAAGGGTTTTTTAGTTGGTAGAAATCCAACTCACCACGCATAGTGGTGTCCAAGAGGATTTTTCCCTTACTATAAAAAAAACTACTACTACTACTACTGCTACTGCTACTGCTACTGCTACTGCTACTGCTACTGCTACTGCTGCTGCTGCTGCTGCTGCTACTGCTGCTGCTACTGCTGCTGCTACTGCTGCTGCTACTGCTACTGCTACTGCTACTGCTACTGCTACTACTACTGCTACTACTACTGCTACTACTACTACTACTACTACTACTACCACTACCACTACTACTACTACTACTACTACTACTACTACTACTGCTACTACTACCACTACTAGTACTACCACTACTAGTACTACTACTACTGCTGCTACTGCTACTCCTACTCCTACTCCTGCTACTGCTACTACTACTACTGCTGCTACTGCTACTCCTACTCCTACTCCTGCTACTGCTACTACTCCTACTCCTGCTACTGCTACTGCTACTACTACTACTGCTACTGCTACTGCTACTGCTACTACTGCTACTGCTACTCCTGCTCCTGCTACTGCTGCTCCTGCTACTGCTACTCCTGCTACTGCTACTCCTACTGCTGCTACTGCTACTCCTACTGCTACTACTGCTACTACTGCTACTACTGCTACTACTGCTACTACTGCTACTACTGCTACTACTACTACTACTACTACTACTGCTACTACTGCTACTACTGCTACTGCTACTACTACTACTACTACTGCTACTACTGCTACTACTGCTACTGCTACTCCTACTCCTACTCCTGGTACTGCTACTACTCCTACTCCTACTCCTGCTACTGCTACTGCTACTACTACTACTGCTACTGCTACTGCTACTACTGCTACTGCTACTCCTCCTCCTGCTACTGCTGCTCCTGCTCCTGCTACTGCTACTCCTGCTCCTGCTACTGCTACTCCTACTGCTGCTACTGCTACTCCTACTGCTACTACTGCTACTACTGCTACTACTGCTACTACTGCTACTACTGCTACTACTGCTACTACTGCTACTACTGCTACTACTGCTACTACTGCTACTAGTGCTACTGCTGATACTGCTGCTACTGCTGCTACTGCTGCTACTGCTGCTACTGCTGCTACTGCTGCTACTGCTGCTGCTGCTTCTGCTGCTGCTGCTGCTACTGCTACTACTACTGCTACTACTACTACTACTACTACTACTACTACTACTACTACTACTACTACTAACCCCAGGGGCTCACATCTTGTGAGTTCGGGTTTGGCGCACCCGGGTTCCCGAGCTAGTCCACAACTTCCTTCGTCTATTCTTGGGGTGTGGACTCTGTCCTATAGTTCCTATTCTTCTTTTCCGCTTTCCTATCTGTTCTTCGTTCTTCGTTCTTCACTGGTTGCTTTGTGGTGCCGACCGGCTATGTCAATGGCTTTTTTATATTTAACTATGGAAGGTTTTCTTAATGAATCGAACTTACGGGACAGGGGCGTCGGATCCCCAGAACCGGTCGGGTTTGGAGGTGGGCGAGCAGGCCCCACTCGACCGTCATCCAGCGACTGCTCTACGTCTCCGGTGGAGCCCCAGGCCGGGACGTTTGACACTGCTACTGGGAAATTGATTAGTTCATCGGCTGGTGTCTGTATGGATTTCGAGGACAGTTCAAGTGCGGCTAGTTCCTCTCGACCTTCCATATTGTCCCGTCAACCCCTATCCCCTTCTAGTCGGGATGCCACTGCCATGGAGCCTGATATTCGGGACGGTAAGCGCAAACGGGCTTCATCTCCTAGCCATGAAGTGCCGGAAGAGGGGGATTGTACTTCCTTTATGCGGCGCATGGAGAGTGAACATCGTGTGTTAAAGGAACTTTTTCGGAAAATTGTTTCCGAGGTGGATACCCTTGCCCAGACAGTTGCGGAGATTCCCAACACAAAAAAGGAGATAAAAAAGGCTGTTGGTCGTTTGATGGACTACTCCCAACGTTTGCCACTCGCAAGTGATTTTGTTGCTGAGTTATTAATCAGTCATGCGGCGGTCTCCCGGAAGGGTTCCTCCGTTCCGTCTCCAACGGTTACCGAGGTAGGCACGCAAACTTCTCGCCCTCAGCAACTTGCTGCTGATCATCTCAAGGCGCAGATCGAGCCGGGCTTTCGGAGGGATCTCTCTGATGCGGAGTTTCTGGAACTCATTGCCCTTAAATGGCCTGAGGAAATCTATCAACATTGCCCTTTGCAGCAACACAGCGCTGCTAAGCCAACCTTGGACCGCATTCTTATCATGCCTCTGGATGAAGACCGTAGTGACCCTCTACTTCGGCATGTTCTGCTTCAGAACCCTTGTTTGTCGCATATGCTGGATGAACGTCAGTTAGCGCCAGGCCAATCTGTGTGTAGTGTCGCCCGCCATGGTTGCTTGAACGACGACGAGAGCGTCATTTCCAGTACAGAACTTTTCACACATTTGGTTGTGACGGATGCAGCGAGTGATACTCCGCTAGATCGGACTGCTCTTCGGCGCTCTCTCGAACGCGTGCTGGACACTGCTCTGAGAAAAGGGAGGGTCCCTACCGTCTGTAATGTCACCCGCAATGCTGACGTCTGCACTATTAGGAAGGTGTTTGAATATGTGTGTCGCAGACGTTCTGTGTCTATACCTATCCAATTGCAGTCTCTTTTGAACACCCGTAGCGGCTCTGTTTCGGCATCTGGCACGACGGATTTTGTTCCCCATGCGCGGACTCCTAATACAGAGACTATCATTCTCGAGCCACTACCCGGAACGTCGTATGCCAACATGCTTCGGAACATGAAAACAGCTGTTCAAACGGATGGAATCACCGTGGAGCGCATTACCAAAACGGGTGGTGGTTCTGTGCATCTTAAAATCAAAGGTCGCGAGATCAACAAGCGGCAGGCCTTCCGGGAACAACTTACCCTGAAGATGACGGAGTTGGCGAAGGTCAATCTACGGCCAGTGACCCAAACTGTGATGCTGCTTGATATCGATGAACTTGTGGACGAAACCGGAGTGAAGGAGGTGATTGCCACTACTCTTGGAACACCTTCGGCTGAAATCAAAGTTAATTTGGCACCGAAGCCTAACAGCAATGGCGTTAAATACGCTTTCGTCACCCTTGATAAAATCTTGGCACAGCGGCTGCTTGCGCAACACAGGATAGGGCATGGCTGGGACAGATGGCGAGTTCGTGAAGCAACCCGTTTGCCCAGATGCTATAATTGTCACCGGTTGGGCCATATAGCTAGGGAGTGCAAACTCTCGCCTGCAGCGGAACTCTGTCATAACTGTGGCCGGAGTGATCATCATCGAAAGGATTGTACCTACACGCCGTCCTGCTACATTTGTAACATTGAGGGACACAAAGCGGAGTCGATGCGATGTCCCAAGTATCGGGACCTCATTCATCAGCGTAGGGAGAAAACGGATCGTCAGCATCCTGTTCTATGAAACTTCTACAACTTAATGTTGATCGGAGCAGGCGGGCCATGGATCTCCTACGGCATAAATGTTCATCTGAGCGCTTAGGCTTTGCCATCGTTGCGGAACCTAATAAGGCTATGACGACTTACAGCTCGCGCTGGCTTACGGATCGTCGATTTGATGCCGCCATTTACCTCTCTAGTGATTCCGTTAACGTGTGCGCCACTGGTGGTGGGGATGGTTTTGTGTGGATGGACATGGGCGATCTGGTTGTTTATTCATGTTATCTTTCTCCGGCGTCTACTATTGCTGACTTTGACCAATTTCTCTTTTTGCTGACCACTAGCATCCAGCAACACCCTGGGCGTCTGTTGATAGGTGGTGATTTTAACGCTAAGGCGTATTGTTGGGGTTCCCCCATTGAAGACAGGAAGGGCAGCGCTTTGGCCGAATGGGCTGGTGAACGTGACCTCCTTATTTTAAATGATGGCACACTACCTACGTTTGAACGCCATGGAGGTTCATCATATATAGATCTGACCATCTGCAGCCCGGATCTTGGGAGAACCGTCCGCAATTGGCACGTAAGCGACGAAGAAAATTTGAGTTATCATCGCAGCATCTATTTCGAGGTTTTTGTACCTGGTCCTTTTCTACGGCCTGCCAGTGGGTCTCAAGGCTGGTCCTACCAACCGGAGAAGCAGGATCACTTATTGGAGCATTTGGAGGACCAAATTCAATCCAGCTTTATTCATCAGGCCTATGGAATCGACCAGGCTATCTACAACGCCTGTGCCTGTGTTTTACCTCGGAAACGCTCCCGCGGGGGTCGTAAAGGTGCCTACTGGTGGAATGCTGCAATAGCTGACTTGCGGCGACAGTGTAATAAGGCTAAGCGCCATCTGACCAGAATCAATAGACGTAATGTCGCCGATTCTGACAAACAAAATGCATTACGCGCCTACCGGGACCGTCGTAGAGCCCTTAAAGTTGCCATCTCGACGGCTAAACGTGCTGCCTGGAGCTCCCTTTGTGCCGAGGTTGACTCTGATGTGTGGGGTCTGGGCTACCAAATTGTTACTGGGAAACTTGGCTTCCGCTCACCTATGGCTCTTAGTGATGAAGAACAGCTTCACATCGCCAGAACTTTGTTTCCTGCACATGCTCGGCGTATCTGGCCGGAGCTTCTTGTAGACACTGCGACTATTCCCATCTGTACAGTTGCTGAGATCCGCGCCGCAGGACACCGCCTCAAGTCTGGCAAAGCCGGTGGCCCCGATGGCGTTCCTCCGGAGGTTGTGCGACTTCTTGCTGTCGAGAAACCGGAGCTTCTCCTGGACTTTTTTAATTCAATTTTGTCCTCCGGTGAATTTCCTAGTGCCTGGAAACTTGGCAAGCTTATTCTCCTTGCAAAACCCTGTCCGCCTGGAGGGAGTACGTCTTACCGTCCCATTTGTCTGCTTAATGTGTTGGGCAAACTTATGGAGCACATCCTCAACAGACGTTTAATCTTGGAAATTGAGGACGGGGAGGGCCTATCTCCTCGTCAGTTTGGTTTTCGGCAAGGCTTGTCGACCATGGATGCTATTGAGGCTGTACAATCTTTCGTGATGGAGGCCCAGACGCTTTCTCCTTGCTATGTCGTATTAGTCACGCTGGACGTCAAAAATGCCTTTAACTCGGCGAAGTGGACTGGCATCGTTGCGGACCTCAGGCGACGTCGCATTTCACCTTATCTGCTTCGAATTCTCTGCAGCTATTTCCACAATCGCAGGCTTTTAGTTGGCGACGCTGCCACATTGGATATGACTTGTGGGGTGCCTCAGGGTTCGATTCTGGGACCCACATTGTGGAATATCTACTACGATGATGTCCTCCGAGTGCCTTTGCCTTCGGGATCAAAATCTATCGCCTACGCTGATGATCTTGCTGTCCTTGTGTCTGGAGGATCTCAGGCGGAAGTGGAAGAGAGGATAGAATGGGCTGTTCATCGCCTTGAAATGTGGATGCTGCAAAAGGGGCTACAGTTGGCTACACAGAAGACCGAACTTGTGATTCTGCAGGGGCGACGCTCCCTACGGGATATTACAGTTCACTTTAGTGGTCTGGACATCCGATCTCAGAGACACATACGTTATCTCGGCCTTCAATTTGGCCACAATATGTATCCTGGTGCCCATCTGCAGTACGTGACCCGCAAGGCCGAAAAGGTCAATGCCGCCTTAGGACGTTTGATGCCCAATGTCGGTGGTCCTAAACCTAGCTCAAGGACCCTCCTCGGTAGTGTGGTCCACTCCATCCTTTTGTATGGTGCCCCGACTTGGAAATCATGCCTGGATAAGGCCATCTACCGCACCTGGCTGGAACGCGTACAGCGGAAAGTTGCACTGCGTGTCTGTAGTGCCAATCGGACTACCTCAACGAAGGCTTTGCAAGTTGTCGCCGGCATCATTCGCATCCATCTCTTGGTGCAGGAGCGCACCTATGCTCATGGCACTGGAACGCCAGAACAACGGCTTTTGGTTCGCGCCCATACCATCCGACGATGGCAGGAGGAATGGAATCAGGAAACACAAAAGGCACAATGGACCAAGCTGCTGATTCCGGAGATCACTCCCTGGCTCTCTCGACAGCATGGAGATGTTGGGTACTACATCACCCAATTCCTGACAGGCCATGGCCGCTTCCGATCCTACCTGCACCGTATGGGGCTCGTTGCCTCCGACCTCTGCCCTTATTGCGCCCAAACGGACACCCCGCAACATACGCTTCTGGAATGCACTCAATGGATCGATCACCGTAACCGGTGCTATGCTACCATAGGTCAGGTTGTTACTTTGGCAACTATTCTACCAATCATGCTGCAGTCCAGGGAAAACTGGAACGCTATTGCTAAACTGGTTACATCTATCCTCAGGGCGAAGGAGCAGGACGACCGCCGAGAATAAGCCGGCCGAGGCCGCTGCGTGTAACTAAACCCTCCATTGGTAAGCAAGTACGTTTGACCATCTTTATTGCCCTTCTTCCCGAAGTAATACCGATTGGTGGTCCCAGGAAGAAGTCTCTTGTGGCTAGCAGGGGCTTTTTAGTTGGTAAGAATCCAACTCGCCAAGCCTGGCGTCTTTTGAAGATTTTTCCCCTGCCTAAAAAAAAACTACTACTACTACTACTACCACTACCACTACCACTACCACTACCACTACCACTACCTTTACCACTACCACTACCACTACCACTACCACTACCACTACCACTACCACCACTACCACCACTACCACCACTACCACTACTACCACTACTACCACTACTACCACTACTACCACTACTACCACTACTACCACTACTACTACTACTACTACTACTACGACTACTACGACTACTACGCCTACTACGACTACTACGACTACTACGACTACTACGACTACTACGACTACTACGACTACTACGACTACTACGACTACTACGACTACTACGACGACTACTACTACTATCCCATCCATCGGACCGCTCTTCACGTCTGGTATGGCGGGTTTCACCACATGGGCTCCCCGCTTTGGTGACGGAAGTGGGCCGCCTACTGAATGCGCATGATGAACGGACCCTCACTGTTACAACATTCTCTAGGATTCTACAGCAAGCCTGTGATACTGCCTTTCCTCGAAAGCCAACCAGGCATTTTCGTAAGCCCGCCTACTGGTGGTCTGAAGATATTGCTGCCCAACGTAGACAAACCATACGGTCCACACGAGCGATGGTTCGCGCGAACAGAAGAGGCGACGAGGCCCACAAACGTCTCTGCTCGGAACAATACAGGACAAGCCGGGCACTGCTCAAGGAAGCCATACTGGTTGCCAAACGTGCTGCTTGGCAGGCCCTCCTGGATGAAATAGACGATGACATCTGGGGCCAGGGCTATAAGCTTGCTACGAAGAAGCTCCGGACATCACCGCCGGCCCAGCTGCCTGATGATCGCCAGTTAGAGGTAGCTCGGACCCTCTTCCCGGCACATGCCTCCATCTCCTGGGCTAAGCACCCCGTGTCTCCCGATGAGATACCTCCATTCACTGCCGAAGACCTGAAAGAAGCTATGGCCAAAATTCGAGTCAACAGAGCCCCAGGACCGGACGGTGTGCCCCCTCTGGACGTGAAGACGATCGTCCAGAATTACCCAGACCGGTGTTTGGAACTATTCAACCGCCTATTGAAAACTGGCAATTTCCTGGCTGAATGGAAGCAGGCGCGACTTCTGTTGCTCGAGAAACCGCAGCGGGAACAGGGGACTACCACCTATCGACCCATCTGTCTCCTGAATGTACTGGGTAAACTCTTTGAACGTCTGGTACTGGGACGCCTCATTAGTGAGATCGAACGCACCGGTGGATTAGCTGAAGCACAACACGGCTTTCGCATGGGACGGTCCACCCTTACCGCCCTGAGGAAGGTGCAGGAACTAGCGGAGGGCGTCCAATCACAGCCCCGCGGCCGACGTCCCAAGTGTGCTCTTGTCACCCTGGATGTCAGAAATGCCTTCAACTCTGCACCCTGGGGAGGCATTTTATCGGAGCTCAGTTCACGGCAGATAGCACCATATCTCTATAATCTGCTGGCCAGCTACTTAGACGATCGGTTGCTACTCGTAGGCAGTCACAGTCAAATGTACATGACCTGCGGAGTCCCACAGGGCTCAGTACTTAGCCCCACCCTGTGGAACGTCTACTTTGATGGAATTCTGAGATCACCTATGCCCCCAGGGGTCACGCTTACAGCCTACGCAGACGACCTGGCCCTCACTATAATTGCCCCTGATGCAGTCTCTCTAGAACTAGCTGGCAATGAAGCTCTGGCAGAATTAGATCGTTCCCTGACAGCCAAGAAATTAGGATTGGCGCCGCACAAGACAGAAGTGGTACTGCTGGTGGGTGGCAGGAAGGTCCCAGCTATCAACCTCCAGCTTGGTACCTTGGTCATCGTGAGCCAGGACTCCCTGAAATACTTAGGCATACATCTAGCCCGCAATATGTACATGGGTACTCACGTACGCGCTATTGTTACGAAGGCCAGCGTAGCCGTTGCGCATTTAAGTAGAATAATGCCGAATATAGGAGGCCCTAAGGAAACCAGTCGCAGAATTCTCTTCTCTGTTGTCTCCTCTATCCTGCTCTATGGTGTGAGGATCTGGCAAAAAGCACTCGACCGCAAATTGTATACTACACAGCTCCTCAGCGTGCAGCGCAAGGTTGCGATACGAATCACCAGCGCGTATCGGACCACTTCAACCAAGGCATTACTGGTGTTGGCCAGAACGCCCCCTATTACTTTGTTGGCCAAAGAGCGCCTCTTACGGGAACGGACTGAGATAGGCAGAGCGGAGGCCCGGCAGCAGCTGTTGGAAGAATGGCAGGAGTTATGGGACATGGATGACGGAACAGCCCTCTGGACACGACGTTTAATCCACAATATTACACCTTGGTATATGCGCAGAAGGGGAGGCGTCAACTTCTACCTCACCCAGTTCCTCACAGGACATGGCTGTTTTAGGGCATATCTGCACCGTTTTGGGTTAAGCGCTACTGACGAATGTATCTACTGCGGCAAAATCGACACCGTGGAGCACACGTTCTTCGAATGTGTTCGATGGCAACATCTGCGCCAAGTGGCGGAGTTAAAACTAGGACAGTTTACGCCTTCTGAAGTAGTCGCCAGTATGCTGACATCTCCTACGAACTGGAACACAATTTCGGAGCTGGCCTGACGAATTCTATCCCGCAAGCGCCGGGAAATGGAAGACTTTTAAGACTTTCAATGACAATTTGAGACAGTCACTACCATCTTGAATCTCCTCTTCTTGAAGTAATGCCGCTGGGCAGTTCCAAGAAGAAGCACACATATGATTCTTACAGGGGTTTTTTAGTTGTTAGGAATCCAACTCGCCAGAGGCGTCTTTCGTAAGATTTTTCCCCTGTATAAAAAAAAAAAAACTACTACTACTACTACTGCTACTGCTACTGCTACTGCTACTGCTACTATGGAGAGATTCCATGCTTTAAATGTACTAATCAGAACGATGATTCAATGAAGCCTTGAAAACTGCTACAAATGCTATAGGAAGGCAATATCCATGAAACTGGATTTAAATGTTCATAAATTGAAATATGAGTTTTTATTTATGTAAGCTGTGCTTCTTAGTGTCTCATTGTATAATACCATTTATTTGCTAAGAGGTCTCTTCATCAGGCTTGAGGTCATAAATCTACAAGACTGGACCACCTTCCAAAGGAAGCCATGCTAAGGAGTTTTAAATCTACAATTCATTACCCTCAGCCAGGTTTGAACCCACAAACTCGGGAATCAGAGGCTAACATGATACCCCTAGACTACGGAGGAGAGCATTTTTTCACAAAGTGCTGAAATTTGTCCTTAAGTTTAGCCATGTACAACAGGATGCAGATACACAACCTTGGAAAGCAGTGTTAACAGACTCTTGGCTTTTACAGATTTACATCAATTTGAGAAGATTCCCTTGCGTAGTATGGCGTGGCTTTATTGCTTTGTTCATAATTGGGCTGTACTATTCAAAAATTCACATCACCTGTACTGTCAATGCCTGGAGATACCAGCCTGCAGTCTAATTTTGTTATTTTGAGAGCTCTAACATTAACTGTCTCCTCATTTCTGTGTTTATGCAGGATGATGCACCTCCTCACTTTGGACTGGAAGTGCAACAAGTCCTCGTCTTCCAAAATTTCTCCAATAAAATGGCCAGACTCATCCTATATTGAGGTTATTTAAAGAACGAAGTGTATAACAGATACAAAGATGACTCTCCATATTACACAGGATACATTATATTCTGCAGTGGAGAATTTGACTTAGAAATAGCAATTTGTGGACATGTATAGGGTCAGCACCATCTGTACGACGGCTATTTATTTTTTTCAACCTATAGTTGCTCTGGTGCATGTTGAAATGGGGCAGGAGGTTCCTCTGCTATTACTTGTGACAGCAGATGGTCTTATAGTAGCCGCATTCATTCCATCCCATGCGTTGTCAAAGCTTTAACTTCTGACCACAACTCCTTACATGGAAGCAATTATAAGGGTCTTCCACCCTCAAACATATGGGGTGGTCCTTGTCAATACGTTCAAGTTAAAGCGCTGTTTTAATATGTTTCTTGTGTCCTCAGAACTGCGGTACCTTCTATTAACTTGGACTGTGCAAATGTGCTTCTTATGTGTTTTAATTAAGCTTATATTTATAGAAGTTACGTAGTGTTTTACATAGTGTAGTTTTAGAAATTTATTAGTGTTTAATAGTTATTGGCGTTTAGCACTTGCATAATTTAATTAAGATGTGGAGACCGTGGTGTCCAGGTGTCCTCCTGAAGTACCGGCGTGCACTTCTTCCAAGACTTCCGGGACCTTACTCCGGGGAAGTACCAACTGTTCTCTCTGCGCCTTCCCATCGGGTGATTCCCATACCCGGAACAGCACGCCCTCTCTTGTCTTCAACGAGTCCCATTGGGTCCAGTAAGACTTATAGGTGGCGCTCCTCGGTGCGATGTCCGCCCAGGTTGGTCTCATCCCTGCCTCCACTTCCTCAAGAGTGGCCCCAAGTCTGCGTCCACCAGCTGCTCCCTCCTCAAGCCTGCGCTATCCCAGCCATCCGCAGGCACTGCCATGACTACTCGAACTGCTGCGGCACGCTCCTTCTCCTCCACTCTTGTGCATTGGCTGCACTCTTCTGGACAGGGTCTTCGGGACGTAGCGTCTGCGTTACCGTGGCTCTTCCCTCTGCGATGTTCCGAGGTGAAGTCGTACTCCTACAGCCTCTGGACCCAACCTGCTGTCTGGCCTTCTAGTCGCGCCGTCATCACCTCGCTCCTCGCGGGGACAACCACGTCTTCGTTCAAGATGACCCTACCGATTCCAAGGCGCTCTTCGCGTTCACGGAGTATAACCTCTTCTCCGATGAGCCGCAGGACCTTCCTTCCGACGTCGACCGTCACCTCGTGGCTCCTGAGGGCATCCAGTCCCAGAATCACCTCCTCAGCCACCTTCGCGACGAACACCCACAGACGCACGGCACTCCGTCCCAAGGTCAGCTCCAGCAGGGCCTCCTTCTCCACAGGCGTGGTGTCGCCCTATGCCGTCACAAGCTCGTATGGTCGGCTCGGCTTCCTCGTCGGCAAACCCTTCGCCACGTCAGGTCTGTTGATGGTCACGGCCGCTCCGGTGGCCACCAGCACGGCTTTCCTCTTACCCAGCCGTCCGCGATGAGGCTGTCATCCATCCGCCGGCTGATGGCGCGGAGTGTCACTCGAGGGAATGGTGGTGATGGCGCCGACGTGCCCCTCTCCACGCCGGGCCTTACTCGTTTTTCCGGCTGCCCTTCCTGGTGTCGGCAGTCTCTCTCTAGATGTCCCGGCTGTCCACAACCCCAACACAGGCCACTAGGTGTTCGCCGGCGTCCCTCGGCTGGTCTTCTGTCTCCGGCGTAGCGCACACTCCTCGTTCTCGACGACGGGATAGCTGTTACCTTGGCCGTCTCCATCCTTAATGCTGCCGTTAGCGCCTCGTGGATTGTTTTATAATCGCCGAGCATTAGGCGCTGACGAATCTCCGTGTCTCGTACCCCGTCAACGAATGTGTAGGCAGCTTCCCGGGATACGAACTCTGGTGGGAGGTCGACTAGAGCCTTGCTTGCCAGTTGTTCAACTGCCAGGGCGAACTCCTGCAGCGTCTCCCCTGGCTGCTGTGACCTTGCCTTTAGCTGGCTGCGGTACGCTGCGGCTAAGCGGTGGTTTCCGAAACGATTCTCCAGGGCCTCCCAGATGTCCTTGGGCGCCGCCGTTGTCTACACCGCGTTTAGGACTTCCGCGGCCCGTCCCTGGAGGCTGGCTATTAACTGTGTGGCCTCCTCCTCTGGTGACCATTTGTTGTGCTTGGCCACTGCGTCGAATTGGCGGCGGAAGACCTCAAACGTTGACGCGCCGTCATATTTAGGAGCTTTGACGCGTGCAGATGTTGTGTCGCGTCCCGGTGCGTCGACCTTTAAATCCTTTAACCACCTGCCGACGATGTCCTCCACCATGGCGTTCAGGAACTTTGCGTTGCTGTCAGCGTTTCCCTCCAGCTCGTCAAAGCGGCTTGCCAAATCTTCGACGCGCTCGTCCACTTGACCCATCCGCTTGCCGAGCTCTGTGACGTCATCTCTCACGCCGGTCAGCTGCTCTTCGAACTTCACGCAAGGGCCTCGTTTGCAGCTTTCATCTCCGTGGTCAATTCGGTCATCTTCACGGTCAGGTTGTTATTTGCCGCCTCCGTCTTTGCTGTTAGTTCTGCCTTCATTTCTTCCATCTTCTCGGTGATGTTGTCGTTAGCCGTCTTCATTTGTTTTAGTTCCGCGGCCAGGTTGTTATTCGTAGTCTCCAGTTTCGCGGCCAGGCTTTTGCCGCTTCCGTCTTCGCTGTTAATTCGCTCATCTTTTCCAAAAGCTTTTCCAATGCCGATTCCATGGCCGTTATCCCACTCCCTGACGCCAGTTGTGACCTTGTGGGTTCGTAAAATTAAAGAGTTCAATTACACCACTCAAAAATGTTCTTTATTTCCACCTTATTCCAATGTCACAATTACAATTTCGTAATGTACACAATTACAACTAAGCCAGTTCGTCTTTCCACGTACACTCTGCGCGCCTTACACTACTGTTCGCCACGACTCACTCAACACTTCTCAACTGACCGTCGCCTCGCTCGTATTGATCAGCGGCCCGAAGCTTCTCGAGATTTCCTTTTATGGAGGGGGAAACATTCTCGAAGCTTCGCCCTCCTTCGGGCAGCAGGAGGAGGGGGAAACGAAGACTCAGCTACCCCTGCGGTCTCCCCTCCCTCCACCGGCCTTCATTTATTGATCGGCATCATGAGTTTGCCGCTTGGGTTACAGTATCGAACCTAACATGGATATGCTAACAATGATTTCCATTCATACTTGTAATATATACCTAACAGTATTTCTAACCTTTCTCA
This sequence comes from Mantis religiosa, assembly GCA_030765055.1. Taxonomy (NCBI): domain Eukaryota; kingdom Metazoa; phylum Arthropoda; class Insecta; order Mantodea; family Mantidae; genus Mantis; species Mantis religiosa. The sequence goes on along the minus strand of CM060953.1, from coordinate 206,400,250 downwards.
AGTTCTAAAGCATTTATGACATTTAATTATTACGCAGAATTTACATGATTATTTATTTAAATTGTATTTAACAGAAGCCGCCCCCGTCTACACCAAAAAATTACACTGCTTAACTTTATTCAAACTTGTAAAATTAGCAGACATCCTTGTAAAAAGCTTCCAGCATTTAAAAAGAGTAATAGAGTTTCCTTACTAGTTTTTCTTTAATTCCTTAGTTCGTTTTTTACTTTTGAGGTATTTACTGCTTTATTAAATCAACTAAAATTCACTACCTGTAGCTGCCATAGAATATAGAAAAATGTTTTAGGATAAATCGGCTCACGATTGCAATAAACAAAGCTCTAACGTGCAATCTTTGCTTATAAATTATTATTAACTACCAGAATATCCAAAGTGCTTCTTTAATTTGCAACTAAATATCTCTCGCAAATTCATGCACTCTAATGCAATTTAACCCTTTTAAAATTGTAATGATGTTTTACTAAGCTTTAATTGGATATTACGCTAATAATACACATTTAGTTCTCGTTGGTAATATAAGTATTATACCATAACAGCGTAGGTAATATATCTCTTTTCAGTTAAGTTCTAATGTGTTGTAACATTGTATGTTATTATAGGACACATTAATTATTTAAAATTTATTTGAAAATATCAATAAGTAAACCAAATGACTGTTCATACACTGAAACCAGCTTTAAGTTTTTTTCCTTCTAAATGTTATTTTAAACAATGGCAACTCTGGGTATTCTCAGCTCTAAACACGAGCCTAACATTCTTCACCCCTCCCCCCTGGTAAGTGTAACATTGTGGTTAGGGGTGAGAGCAGTATTTCCGTACAAAGCCAACCGCTTGGGGATGCTTTAAGCGCGGTCACTATACCTGTAGGCTAGCTCAGCACTTGGGAGTCTCCAGTTCGAAGACCATCTTCAGTGCCCCTTCTGGTCCAGAGGCTGTCTTGATAAAAGCTCGTTCAGTTGTTTCTATATTATTATTAAGGTTAGGATTACCTGAATGGAGAACAAGGATCTTTGATTAAGGTAGGTAGGCAGTAACTGAGATAGGAATCGGAGTTAATAACGACAAAATCTTGTCCATATAACTTCTGCTATATTTCCTTGTTTAACTTCCATTTAACACATGCCAACGTTAAAAATGTTCCTGTAAACTAGTCTAAATGCTCACACTTGTACTCCGATTTGCACAGTTAAAAAGCACTGGTTATAGGCAGTATGTCTTGAGCCAAATGCTTTCCTGCATCTTCATGTTTTCTACTAACCCTAGCCTTCAGCTTACAAACTTTCCATGGAAATATTTTATTACATTTGCAGCAAATGAGTGCAACAGGCCTTCTATGATGACTTTTTATGACTTTATATACATCTATGAAACGTTAGAGCCAGACTGAAAAATTCAATGCCATAGCCAGGATTTGAACCACGGATCTTCTGGTTGCCGTCCAGCCACTCCAACCCTTGAGCTACTATGGCCAACGTGCCGGCATGACATTAAATTCTCCAACTGACTCGTTTTTTCCCAGTAAACCACTAAAAGTTCTCATAAACACATGAGACAACTACCTTAATGGCGACTTACTATGCTGTAAGTACTTTAAGGCCCAGGCTTTATACACTCCTGGAAATGGAAATAAGAACACATTGACGCCGGTGTGTCAGACCCACCATACTTGCTCCGGACACTGCGAGAGGGCTGTACAAGCAATGATCACACACACGGCACAGCGGACACACCAGGAACCGCGGTGTTGGCCGTCGAATGGCGCCAGCTGCACAGTGTTTGGGCACCGCCACCGTCAGTGTCAGCCAGTTTGCCGTGGGATACACAGCTCCATCGCAGTCTTTAACATTGGAAGCATGCCGCGACCGCGTGAACATGAACCGTATATGCAGTTGACGGACTTTGAGCGAGGGCGTATAGTGGGCATGCGGTAGGCCGCGTGGACGTACCGCCGAATTGCTCAACTAGTGGGGCGAGAGGTCTCCACAGTACATCGATTTTGTCGCCAGTGGTCGGCGGAAGGTGCACGGGCCCGTCGAGCTGGGACTGGACCGCAGCGACGCACGGATGCACGCCAAGACTGTCGGATCCTACGCAGTGCCGTAGGGGACCGCACCGCCACTTCCCAGCAAATTCGGGACACTGTTGCTCCTGGGGTATCGGCGAGGACCATTCGCAACCGTCTCCTTGAAGCTGGGCTACGGTCCCGCGCACCGTTAGGCCGTCTTCCGCCCACGCCCCAACATCGTGCAGCCCGCCTCCAGTGGTGTCGCGACAGGCGTGAATGGAGGGACGAATGGAGACGTGTCGTCTTCAGCAATGAGAGTCGCTTCTGCCTTGGTGCCAATGATGGTCGTATGCGTGTTTGGCGCCGTGCAGGTGAGTGCCACAATCAGGACTGCATACGACCGAGGCACACAGGGACAACACCCGGCATCATGGTGTGGGAAGCGGTCTCCTACACTGGCCGTACACCTCTGGTGATCGTTGAGGGAGCACTGAACAGTGCATCGTACATCCAAAACGTCATCGCACCCATCGTTCTACCATTCCTAGACCGGCAAGGGAACTTGCTGTTCCAACAGAACAATGCACGTCCGCATGTATCCAGTGCCACCCAACGTGCTCTAGAAGGTATAAGTCAACTACGCTGGCCAGTAAGATCTCCGGATCCGTCCCCCATTGAGCATGTTTGGGACTGGATGAAACGTCGTCTCACGCGGTCTGCACGTCCAGCACGAACGCTGCTCCAACTGAGGCGCCAGCTGGAAATGGCATGGCAAGCCGTTCCACAGGACTACATCCAGCATCTCTACGATCGTCTCCATTTGAGAATAGCAGCCTGCATTGCTGCGAAAGGTGGACATACACGGTACTAGTGCCGATATTGTGCATGCTCTGTTGCCTGTGTCTATGTGCCTATGGTTCTGTCAGTGTGATCATGTGATATATCTGACCCCAGGAATGCGTCAATAAAGTTTCCCCTTCCTAGGACAATGAATTCACGGTGTCCTTATTTCAATTTCCAGGAGTGTAGTTCGGATTGTACCTAATAGTGGTCCGAACTATAAAGCCCGGGCCTTAAAGTACTTACAGCATAGTAAGTCGCCATTAAGGTAGTTGTCTCATGTGTTTATGAGAACTCCTAGTGGTTTACCGGGAAAGATACGAGTCAGTTGGAAAATTTAATGTCATGCTGGCGCTTTGGCCATAGTAGCACAAGGGTTGGAGCGGCTGGATGGAGACCAGAAGATCTGTGGTTCAAATCCCGGCTATGGCATTGAATTTTTCAGTCTGGCTCTACCGTTTCATAGTGCGTCCTACACACGGCTAGTGTGAAAGAACAATTGATTTCCATTTATATACATCTACCACATGCACTTTTTCTGGATTCGGTACCCTTTCCTGCTGTTGAAGGCATCGGATGTTTATGACATTTTGATCTTCCATTGGCTTCAGTACCACATCACATTATTTCATTTATCATGTGACACAGGAATTTACTATGTTTGTGATATTTTGTGAGGAGTTACATCTTGCACCTTTGGATACTGTGGAACCAGGAACATTTTAACATAGGTAAATATTTTGTACAAATACAATTTACAACTGTGGGAATTACAATACTACAATATTACATTTGCATATATGAACATGATCTCTTATGTTATATAAAATTATTTCTAAGGTGGAATACGATCTCAATGACCCAACAACTTCTTAGCTCTCAAGCAGGCAGCATATTTCTCATGTTTCATTACACAAAATGGGTCCTAGCATTTATCACACATCATATTACAAACTTCAGGTCCTGTGTTGTTCCGCAGGAGCACAAACTGTATTCAAAAAGCAAGAAAAGGCAATTAGATGTTTTACTAATTCGATTATAATCATCATTGCACACAGTTTTATCAAAATTGTACCAGGGTCGTACATTTACTACTCTCTGATCATTGTAAAAGAAAATTTACAAAAATATGTGTTTTGACAGTGAATACATAACCACCCAACATGAAACAACTCAGGCTCAGATTTACCTCTTTCAAGATTATAAAAAATATATGAGTCTCAAATATCTATTATGTGTTTCATATGGGAAGAGTTCTGAACTGCTGCGAATCAGATGCATTAGCACGCTCAGTGATGCCACCTCATTACCCCACTCTCTTCATAATTCCCTCTCTCTCACACACATACAAGCCCTCTTGCTGCTAGACGTAGGGAAACGCAAGCTGAATTTTCCAAACTTTTATAATAATGCAGCTGTTCAAATCACAACTGCAACATGTATTTATTTCATCCTTTGGAACATAATACATATGTTATAGGACATGGATATTCCTATATTATGCACATATTTTAAATGCTATAATTCTAATAATAGTTTATGAATTACCTATTTTTGTAATACAATGGGACTGCAAGTGGCTTATCCATATAGCTATGAAGGTCACGTCAAGAGACAATTAGTCATTAAACTTTCTAGAGTAAATAGAGATTATGAACCATTCATAAACAAACAAATAATGTGATGATTCAAGTTCTGCCAAGTCAGCAGGAAGTGTACTCTTTGCTCTCTCTCAAACACCTTGGCTTATTCAAAATAATTCGTTTATTATATCATGTAAAACGCTTATATTTCAAAATAAGACATGAAGCTTTCCTGGTGACGAAAGTGCTCAGTTTCTTCTTGGGCAGCCAGCCAGATGAAACGATGATTAGATATCAATGTTTCAGGAGTGTGCATCTCTCCCATCATCAGGATATTTATAAAATGTTATAACCACAAATGAAATACTGGATATAACACAACTATAAACAAAGACAAAACACTATCAAAATTTGCATTACTGAACAAAAGACTGTTTTCAGTAAATTAAATGCCAGGTCAGGAGATGGCATAAGTATAGAAAATTGTGTCAAAGAAACGTAACTACTTAATTTGATTATCAAGCAGTATTGATCTTTCCTTCTTAAGTCAATGGATTTCCATTTTTAAGGCCGGTTTCCTGAAATCTCCTGACCTAGCATTTAATTTACTGAAAACAGTCTTTTGTTCAGTAATACGAATTTTGATAGTGTTTTGTCTTTGTTTATAGTTATGTTATATCCAGTATTTCATTGTGGTTATAACATTTTATAAATATCCTGATGCTGGGAGAGATGCACACTCCCGAAACATTGATATCTAATCATCTTTTCACCTGGCTGGCTGCCCAAGAAGAAAGTAGGCTTATATTTCAGTTCTGTGTAATTACAGATATATGCATACATTTTTGATGGACTGAGGATGAAAACGATTTACTTTTGAAATCAGTTTCCATTAGAAAGAAGTATTAACATCAATTTCTTAAGATAAGTGTAGTTTTAGTAGCAAATATTTATATTTGTGTAATACGCATACATGCCAACCAATAATGGTTATTATGCAGTTATTGTGTGATGCATGGTTTTAATATATTGGTACTTTATTTATTATTTAGTCCTGCACCGTGGCAAAGTGGGCTAAGGCTACGGAAAGAAGCCAGGGTTCGCTCCCACCCATGGGGTGTGGATTTTAAGTCCCGGGTATAGGAAAATGCCCACTCAGCATCATGAAGAAATTGAGGAGCTTGCAATAGGTAAGTGACCCTGGTCATGAAAACCAACTTTCCGTCTGACCACATCTCCCCGTATCAGTTGGATGATCGCCCACCTCTACTTTGCATGTGTGGGCATGAGGCTGGCAGTCGGGTTGGCAGGCCCTGGTCTGATATGGACTGTAGTGCCACAGGTTTAACTTTATTTATTTGTATTAGGATAACTATTTAAGCTAAAAATATGTTTTTTCTTTCTTTTTACTGTTATGTCAGACACATTACTCTACCTTCCTCAGGGATCACTTTATGCAAAATGTGAATTTTTGTCTTAGTGCAAATAGTTAGAGATGGATTCAGTTGGTGCTTGTCACACACCATTTACAGGGAATGAAATATGACAACACTGCAGCACTCCAATTGGCATTAATTTGTAAACATTCTGTACCTGTAAATACATTGTAAATACTTTTTATAACTGACAAAACCTATTGCTTCATGTAAGCTTAATGGTGAATAAAGGATTATGATTACCTATTAGCATTCAAGGACAAACATCATCCCATTTGAAACAGATAACAGATTTACACATTCCTATGATACAATGAAGCACAAAATTAATATAATTTTGAGTGAAACTAGTACTCAGTGCTCCATGTATTGTAATTAACAGTTTGACTAAAAATTATTTAGATTTACAATGTTTAACAAACTTCTGGTTCATATTACCTCACTCCCCATTCATACATTTAAAATCATTAATAAATGAATAAAATATTGTGTGTTTTATTTAGTAAAAGAATTCTATGACTTCAATAATTTTTACATATATCAGTAGATAACTAAATCACTTTAGTCAGGTCCTAATTAACACCTCAATTTATCACCAAAATAGGTCTAATTTAGTAACTAAATTGTAAATAATGTTTAATATCATATAAATTTGTTATAATAACTCAATTGTAACGATGTTAAATTTCAAATACTGTAACGCGACAAAGTTATGATGTATGTACTTGATGTGAATACTTCAGCCAACAGTTGTAATAATCATATATAAGGGAGGTGGCAAAGAAGGCGTTGTTATTGATACAGAACAACCTACAGGTCTAACCACTTAGCAAACGAGTTACCTGGAAACATGTCTTATAACTTCTTTCCCACACATGTTCAAAGTTGATTTCATCTTTGCTATAGTTTTTAAGAGGTTTATACAATTATGTGTAATTGGAGGAATTTAATAACAGTGACATCAAAATTACTTGAAAAAACTATTTACAGTTGGTTTTTAACCTTGGACTGAGGTTGAAAATAGATACAGCAGCTTCTGAAACTAGTCCCTCAATAGTATAAAAATGTGAGTGACGAAGTGTTAAAAAGCGACTACAAATAGTTTTTTCAATTAGTTTTATACGAATTACTCAATTTTAAAACAGATCAATAAAATTCACAATGCAAGTAGAAACACAAGATATGCTACGGCCACTTCGGTAGCATGTCTGCCTCACGTTCAAGAAGTCCCAAGTTCGAATCTCGGTCAGGGTGAGTTACATGGATAATTTTTTTCTGGGGTTTTCCCTTATTCTTAAAGACAAAGTTGGGTAACTCTACAGTCCATTGAACCTGAACTCATTTGAGCATCATTTCACCCATTTCATTCACAAAAAAAAAAAAAAAAAAACTTCATTTCTTAGGCTTGAAAATAATCTAGGAATAACTACATTTGGTATATACAGGAAAATTAAACAGCTTAACATATATATAGTAAACAGACAATAACTCAACGTACAGCAAACACAGCCTGAAACAACATGCTAAACTACTGACCAGAAACCTGCAAAATTTACACCACAGAAATGCATCAAACACACCACAAATCTCTTCCAAGAAAAGTTTGAAATTCAAGAAATTCAGCATAGAGGAATTATGTACTCTGTAAAAGGTCTAAAGAACTCATACCACAGAATAAAAGATCTGGAATCTACAAAATCAAATGTCTGGATTGTGATAAGCATATATACGAGGGTTGTTCAATAAAGAACGATCATAATTTTTCACACTAAAATTCAATTTTATTATATTCTGTTAGCTTAATGTGAAACAAACACACCACAGTAGTTTCATTGTTGGTACTCCTGGTGCCCGCCTGTGAGAACCAGGCAAGTTCAGACATGTTCAGTATTGTCTACCGCTGCAATGGAGGTAACATGCAGTTAAAGTTGATGTTAGAGAAAGATCCGGAGTTTCTTTCAAACGTAATCACTGCTGATGAAACTTGGCTACATCATTTTGATCCTGAGAGCAAACAGCAAAGCTCAGTGTGGAAATCTCCATCACCAACCCCCAAAAAAGCAACCTGCACACACATCAGTAATTGGACAATACTACAAGAATGTCCTGAAAACATTGCAAGTCCATATCAGGCACAAAAGATCACATTTCTGTGAAGCAGGCTGGATGTTGCACCATAACGCGCAGCCACATATTGCCAATGTTGTTGCTGAATATCTTGCAAAAATCAACGTGAAGTGCATCCCTCACCCTCCCTATAGTCCAGATTTAGCCCCATGTGACTTTTTCTATTCCCTAACTTGAAGAAACGCCTTCGTGGGAGACATTATCCATCATCAGAAGCAGTGGTGAAGGCTGCAGATGCGATTTTGAAGGATCTCTCAAAAAATGGTTTCCAGCATGTCTTTGAAGACTGGCAGAAATGCTGGGACAAGTGTATTGCATTCAAGGGAGACTATTTTGAGAAGGACCATCAAAATTATGAGGATGAGTAAAGGTACGTTGTAAAAAAAAAAAAAAAAAAAAAAAAAAAAAAAAAAAAAAAAAATTGTGATCACTCTATTGAACAGCCTTATAAAAACTCTGTAGTACCAGATACACAATGTTTTGCCTGTACTGTACTCGTTGCCGGCTGCCACTATCATAGAAAGAAGTGGATGAAACCACAGAACATTTTTAAAACTACTTTTGAAGGAAAAAACTGACTACAAATAGTTTTTTAAATTAATTTGGACGTCATTAAATTCCTTCAAACACGCAATACTTTTAAAGGCTCTACTAACCAGCTTTATGAAGGGAGATGCTTAAACTGGCCACCGTCCATCATCCATACATTTTTGCCACCTCTTTAGAAAACTGTAAATTACTCGCCATAGTTCACACAGTGAAATGTTGGCAATTCCCACTAGATATTTTGTATTTACTCTTCCAGGGTGTGTGGTACATTTGAACACTTCGTTTTAAGTTACCTCAGATTTTTCACGGACAAGGCTTGATTCCACCTTTATGGAAAGTAATTGTTATTGGATAAACCTAATATTGTAGATGAAGTGTCCCTTCACGACGAAAAACTGCTGTATGGTGCATCATTAGTGGAGAAAGAATTATAGGACCAAGCTTTTTTTGAGACAACAGTTGACGCCCATACATACGTGAATACAATTTTATCCCCTCCCTTTCTTTTCCTGAGAACTGACAGGCAGCGTGATTTTGCCTTTCTTCAACAAGAATGCAACAACTCATACAGCCAATATTTTTATGAAAAGAATTGAATGTGTGTTTCAGTACAGAATTATAGGTAAAAATTTGTGGTTCCTTCGGTCTCTCGACCTAATCCCTGCAATTCCTATCTCTGAGGTAACTTAAAACACAAAATATAAAAGACAAACCCACAAATTGTTATAGAATTAAAACAAAATATCTGCTAGGAAATTGCCAGCATTTTACAGGTAATTACAGCGAGTGATGGATAGATTCCTGAAAAGGTGACAAAAATATATGGACAATAACAGTGACCAGTTTCATATCTCCTTTCATAATGCTGGTAAGTAAAAGTAGTTTTAAAAATGCTGTACATTTTCGTCTGCATCTTTCTATGATAGTGGCAGAAGGGATGTAGACAGAGCTTTCTTGACTCTCACAGTATCAAAATTTATCTGGAAACTAGGCTAAAGGAACATACAAGATGCTTAAATAGACAAATGTGCAATCTCACACCATTTATGAACATGCTTAAGCTTTTCCCAAGATATACAGAGGTATAGTCCTGGAAAATAACTCATTAAAAATTTTCTCAAAATTGTTAACAAAAGAAATTAACGAAAATCACTGAAAGCCAAATCCTGGAGTGTCAGTTTGGCTTTTCACATGGAAGAAGCACTCTCCAAGCAGTTGAAAATCTGTTGATGTACATCGAAAATGCTACAAGAGGAAAGAAAGGAAAATACTATGCAGTACTCATAGATTACAAGAAGGCTTTTGACAAGATAAATGCAAATACTTGAAAGTACAGACACCAAGAATCCCCACATCAATAGAGTGATTACAAGCATATTGCTATACAACTTAGTCCGAATCAAAGACGGAGTGACCTCCTCAGACAAACGGGGTACTACACACAGACCCATAAGCCCTCTGTTATACATCATCACTGCTGACATAGTTACAATAGTAACAGGCCTGCCACAAACAAATGCAATTATTAGGGGTGGTGATTTTCTGCAAATGTGATATAGAGCAATAAAGTGCAAAATTGACTCAAAATGCGATGTAAATGCGAAATCAAAGATTTTCCCAAGTAATTATTTTTTCCCAATGCTTTTTCTTGTGGAAACTTTAACTGAAGAATCTGTAGAACCTTTACATGTTTAGAAAGTTATAAAGTAAGTGACCACTCTTCTGGAATGTGGAAAGGAACCCTTCCTGCTAACTTAGCCTATTGTTCCACCATTGCCCATATGAGGTATGTTTGGTACTTAAGCGAATTCAGTTGTTTTACAAAGGAGACCCCTCTTGCTACGGTTAATGAGTGTCATAAATCTATCTTCAAACCCAGTTAATGGAAAATTTCAATCCTTGTCTTTGAAAACCAATAGCAATCCTAATTTTAAGGAAATGATAAACACATATTAATTCCAGTTGGAGCTATCAGTTGCCAAAGTTCCGATTTTCATTGTTCTGTTCAGTTTTACAAGCAATCTATGCATAAGTGCGAGGTTAATTTTGTGCATTTTCTTTTTATTGTGTTAAGTTTTACATCAGTATGCATTTACCTTTTTTGTTATGCAGTATGCTTTAGTCTATATCAACTTGTTCTATATTTCTGTGTATTGCTTTAACCTATATTAATGTAAAATAAATTGACACTTTATGCACTTTAACTCAGACATTAATAACCCTCCATAAATATGTTTTAAATCTCGTATATATAATGTTAATATTCATCATTTAAAAAATTATCTCAAATTAAACCTTTTTTTTCCTTCAAAATGCTATAAAATGTTAAATTGCAAATGTATAAATGCTATAAAATGCTAAATTTCTGATTTCAAAAAGCTAAATATCACTACCCCTAGCAATTATGTATGAAGACGACATAGTGCTGGGCTCACCAGACAAGAAGAACTACAAGTAACACTTGAAATATTGCAAGAGTGGGCAGATGACAGTAAATTTGTCATTAACAAAACAAAGACCATGCAAGATGACCCCCAAATGATGGTCTAAGGCTCTATGGAACTTCATTGGCAATAGTAAATAGCTTCAAATACCAGGGAGTCATATTGCAACCAATAATTTCATTGTGCAGGACAGAGTAGCCACTCCCATCAAAGTCATGTACAATATAAAGAACCTACTATTAGTAGCTCTCAACACAGCAATAATTTAGTTTCAGGCAAAAATAATACCAGTAGCACTGTATGGTATAGAACTCATATGGGAGACGTTAAAAAAAGGTGATCTTAAAAGGCTGGAGAAAGTAAAAGCGAGATATCTAAAGAAGGTTCTGGCTGTAGGTAAAAACACCAAATCTCGACTGGTTTATGAGCTTACCAGGGAGACTTTCTTCTTGGAAGACTTATGTCTGACATACCTGCTGCCATCTACCGACCCATATGAGGAAGTGTTGGAAGAGAGAAGAATAAAGAGGAGGAAGGTTCATGAGGACTTCTACACCACTAGTGCAATGCTGGAAAGATCCTGGACCAAGGAAAATCAATCCCAGAGACATAACATCATAAAACTGCTATCCATGTTTTCCATCATGAGCTATGTAAAAACAAAAAATACCATGAACCATGTGAAAGCTGTTCTTGTGAACTGTGCGGTAACCAGGGTGAACGATATCACATTTTGCATCCGATAAAAGACAAACACAACCACCTGTACAATCTGAAAATAGATTGTGAGTGTGAGGCAAGCAGGTAGATCAGTGACAGACGACAAGAGTATATTAGAAGTTTAAAACTGAACCAACCAGAAAAATCAGCAGTTGCAGATTACATCATGGTCATGGGACAACATTCAGGTTTTGACCAAATACAACTGTGAAAATTTTCAGCTGAGAATTGTAGGCAATCAACACAAGAGGAGCTGATGCATGCCTGCCACTACCAGGATATAAAAAGAATGAATATGCTCGGCCAGCAGAGCCATAAGTTGTAGTCTGAGGAGGTCCAATATAGGGGAACAAAACAGATACCACTCAACATCACTAATCAAATCAGAATTGGAAACCTGGGAGATCTTCATGTTAAAACACATTCCACAACTAACCAAGTGCCCTATGAAATACATTTGACTACAACAAGATGTCACAACAAACAAAATAGATCATTTGGAGGTCTTCTGATGGTGGGAACAAACCAAAACATTTCATGTAAGTAAACGGAAGTGTAACTAATTCTGCCTCTACATTAAGTGAATTAAAAATATTACTGTTTTTAATAATATCTCAAATTTTCCTGGTGACAAACATATTCTAGAAGCTCTTGGGCTTCAAGCCAGGTGTACTGTCGATTAGCCATTGACATTTTGAAAGCATACATCTCTCCCATCATCAGGATGAATAAAGCGGTGAAAAACTCAGTATAAACAAGGGTCATCCAATAAATAAGTCTCCCTGTTTTTTTCTCTGCAAACCAGATGTTTTAAAATTAAATTGGTACTGCAGAAACTTTCAATAGGGTATGGTTGCTGCACTTGACCTAGAACAGCACGAGCTTGCTCCGCCAGTATGGTGCTACCACTTGAAAGAGTCTCCACATTTGAACTTCATTCTGGCAAAAAATGAAATGACTATTGATATTCATCGCCATTTAATGTGTGTTTATGGTGAAGGATGCATGAGCATCCAAATGGTTCATCTCTAGCATTCATGGATCTTGGAAAGATGGCAAAATATGCATGATAAATGCAGTGGCAGGCCTGTTACCACTACAGGCAATTTGGAATGTGGAGGACGAAGGTCAATGCATGACATCTGCCTCCTGGTATGGAAATTGGAAGCTCCTGTAAAATGTATTGCAGTACTGAAAAGTCTGTTCAAGATGGGTTGCATGTTTGCTTACTGATGTTCACATGCAACAACAAATCAAAGCAGATCTTCAAATGATACCTTTTCCCCCATCCCTCTTATCCTCTAAGTGATTCTTGCACCAAGTGATGTCCATCTCTTTCCATAACTCAAGTTGAACCTTGGAGGCAAACGGTTTGTGACTGATGAAGAGGTGGAAGCGGAGGTAAACTGCTGGCTAAGGAGACAGGACTCAACCTGGTATGATGAAGGTATCAACAAACTGCTGCCAAACATACCAAAAATGGCGACTATGTGGAGAAATAGTTGTAGAATGAAAATAAAAATATTTCACAATTTTAAATAATCTGCTTGTTTCTTTTGTAAAATAGGGAAATTTATTTAATGGATGACCCTTGTATATATAGACTGCCTATATAGGACCAGGTAAAAAAAAAACTTAAAATGATTGTTAGGTCAGGTGGGCAAACCTGATATGAAACGTAACTATTTAATTGGATGTTCAATATGTCTAAATTTGGCTTCTTGAGCCACTTGATTTTCATTTTTAATGCTGGTTTCCAAGGGAAACTGAACTGAAATCCTGCATAACGGTTTAGTTGCTCCTACCAGAGGAAATGGCCAGAGCCTCCTTAATTCTCCACTCCCAGTAACTACTGCATTTTGCACAATGATCATCTCCCGTAAGTTGACTCTATGGTCCTTCTCAAAGCAATGCTGTGCCAGTTGAAACTTTTCAGGCTGCATTAAATGAATAGTCTGTTATCCTGGCTGTGAAGTGCCTTCCGGTTTGTCCTATATACAGCATCCCACACTCACAGGGAATGCAGTACACCCCAGTACTTTGAGGTCCATTTGTCTTTCACTGTTCTCAGCAGATGTTTAATTTTCGGAGGAGGCTTGTCAATGGTCCCGATGTATTTGGTAAGAATTTGCTTTAGGTGACTGAGTCGGAGATAGACAGAGCTAGAGGTGTTGAGAACTCCCAGTTGTTGAGACTTAAGATGGAAAGTGTAAGCATTCAAATAGAGGACGGTGTGTGTTGGCTTATGGTATGCAGCATGCCCCAGTGTACCATGCTGTTTCTTATAACTAGGATGTCCAAGAAGAGTTCCATTCTTCTCCACTTACATGGTAAACTAAATTTGAGATTAAAGGTGGCTGACTAGAATGTCCAAGAATGGAAGAGTTCCATTCTTCTCCACTTCCATGGTGAACTAAATTTGAGGTTGAAGGTGGCTGTTGAGATGCGCAAGTAAGCTCAGCAAAGTGTCTGATCCATGTGGCTGGATAACAAATGTGTCGTCAACTTATCTATAGAAATGAGATGGTTTGAGTGGAGCTGCGGCAAGTATTTCATGTTCTAGGTGTTCCATATAGAAATCTGCTATTGTTGCTGACAAAGGAGAGCCCATTGCTACTCTGTCTACTTGTTTATAGAAACTATCACCAAACACAAAGAAAGTGTATGTCAGAGCTCTATGTCGGAAGAGCTCTATGATGTCAGCTGGAAAATGCTCCTTCAGAAGTTGGATGGCTTCCTGAAGCGGTACCCTTGTAAAAAGAGAAACCACGTCGAAGTTGACAAGAAGATCAGATGGGCCGATGGCAATGTTCTTGACTGTGTGTACAAACTGTGTGCAACAATCCTCTACCAGAGGTTGTAACAAAACAGACAATTGGCATGCCAGCTGGTACATAGGGTTGACTATGGTGTCCACAATGGGCTCTAAAGGGACATGTCCAGTTTGTGGATCTTTGGGAGCACATACATTCTAGGAGATATGGAACATGACAGTGATAGGGACTTCTTAGTTTCTTGAGCAAGGCTGGATCTTTTTACCAGCTGTGTAGTCTGACGCTCAATGAAGGTGGCAGATTCATTCTTGAGGATTTTGTAGGCCAGATCGTCTAACAGCTGCTTCATTTTCTCTATGTACTGAGCTATGAAGAGAATCACAGTGGCATTTCCCTTGTCCGCCGGTAAGACAACTAAGTTCTCATTCTGTAGACTCTTTAGTGCCAAGCTTTAATCCCGGTTAATATTTGGCTTAAGAAGCGTTCTGCGACAGCAGTGACCACCATGGTGCATATTTCTTTGGTGCTATCTAATGTGAGATTCTGTATAGCAGATTCCACCCTGCTGATGATATCAGCCACTGGAAGAAGTCTCAGTATTGGCGGTCCATATATATTGGGCTTTTCACCACTTTATTCATTCATCCTGATGATGGGAGAGATACACTTTCATAAAACGTTGATGGCTGTTCATCATCACACCTGGCTTATATATATATAAATTCAAATGTTTATGTTAAGCCTAAAACTGTATATATAAAGCCTATTTTGTCATCTTATGCCTGATTTCACCAACAGATGTTAAAATTGACGTTAACAAATGTAACATAACAATTGTCACAGCGCTAACAAAGCTATTAAATTTCTTGCATTTCACCAACCTGTTTTCTGAAAATGTTAACAAACATGTGTTAACGCCAAGAAACTTGTAAATATTACAGCTATAGAATGAGTCGTATTATTTTCTGAACGTACTGTGATGCACTTTTGTTTTCATTTTCTTCTACACACAGCTGAAAAAATGAAGGATAAACAAAATTGTAAACAAAAGCCAAGAGGCAAATTTCTCATCCATGGAGAAAGAAATGTTAATTGAATTGGTGACGAAGTATAAGAATATCATGGGAATTAAGAGGACAGATGCAGTGAATACAAAAGAGAAAGATGTCATGTGAGAAAAAATTGAAAACGAATTTAAATCAAATGCATGTGTCAAGAAGCATGAAACAACTTCGTCAGTATTACATAAATTTAAATCAAGGAGCAAAGAAGGACAAGTGACATCAACATTTCAAGACGGGAGGTGGACAGTGTATTATCCACATAATTCAGTGAATATTATCCACATAATTCAGTGAATTATAAATAGCAAAGTTATTAATACTTGAAGTAAAGGCGAGATCGGCATATTCCTTTCGATGCATGTTCTAACCTCTCTTGTACTTCCGCTGTAACCTTCATAGCAAATTGTTTGGACAGTCTATATCTCTGTCTGATAGCTCCTCAAAATCATTTCTCCTCATAGGCTGTACTCTATTATGAATGCCATTTAGACGATCTTAAATATAGTAAATCGACATCAACAGCTGCGATCACCCCACCATCTTGACTATTTACAATTGTTAAGGACTTAACAACAGAAATTTGGCTTGTTAGTTTAACAAGAGATTTAACATGAGTGTTAAGCTAACACTTGTTGGTGAAATGCAAGTTTTGTTATAACTATTGCTAAACTCGTGTTATGTCTTAACATCTGTTGGTGAAATCGGGCATTGGAGGCCTGTATTAGGTTTTCTAAGACCTTACTAAGATACTACTGTCTCTTCAGGCTTAGAATGGATTCTCACATAAACACTGCTGGTGGTTATCACTCAGTTCCAAGAGGTTTGTTCAGCTGTTTGTGTCTCACTCAGTTATAGTAACAGTGTGCCTTATACTAAATAAACTAATTCAGGAAATGGCTGAAGAACATTATGAAATACAATTTTATGAGTGAAAACCTATGTTAATCTGAGTGGTTAGACGGAGCTGTAAATTCAGCTCAGGTTTATGATTTAAAAATGCACTAAGCACCATTCATTTATTATAAAACACTCAGTGGCTTTTCTCTTTTTCTTTTTCAATGCTTTTCTATTGCATTTGTTTCATTTGCATTCTCACATTAGAAACAATGTTTGTAGATATACTAATTGCTTTTGACATCAACTTGGTTACACCTTTCACATACACAAATTTAATACATATTAAAAGGTTTATTGAGTCATTATTTATTAAAACTTAAAACTTTTCTCACATCACTATTAAAAACAGGAACGTTTTCGGAACCGGTAGATCTTTATTCAGTTCACTACTCTTCAAAAGACAAATAAAAACTGAAAATACAGAAAATTTACATTGCATCCTTGGGCATTTCCTAAGTTTAAATAAATATTTAAAGATTATTATATCAAACTAGCACCGCAAAACAAATTTTCATTCAAGAAGTGGTTAAATAATTCCTTAAAAAACACAGTAGCACCGGAACAAAAGTCAGGCACACATAGGATAGATTAAGACGATTGTGATAAATTTAATATTGGATTGACAAAGAGGAATTTAAAAACTATATTAAAAGAAAAATTGGAAGTTGTTTTTCATTTCTGGAATGAGAAGCAACACATCGGAGAGATTAAATTCTGAAACCATTAGCAACGAAACTTGAACTTACGTCTTGGGAGAAGATACTATATAAATGTAATTATTTGTAACAAAAACTTCACTTATCTTTAAAGAAATTGATGGAAATTTCAAGAAATTGTGAGATCGCAACTTTGTAAATACTCGTTTACATTTATCAATCACATTGTTGTCAAAGTTAGTCACTAGAGGTCACTATATTCCTGCCCGTACTACCAAACTCTGAAAATGAAAAAAAATTAAAGACAGAATCGAGTATTTCCAAATCATTATGAGATTTCTATTTTTCAAAATAAATATTTGGAGAAACTTTCTTTTGTGTGACGTGAGAATATTTTGAAGTCCAAAGGTGCACGTATATGCATGCACAAGCAGATGACCAAGCTGGTTCTCATGTAAAACTTGTAGCTAACCTCTGCAAAAATGCTCCAGATATAGGTGACGCAGTCCATGTGCAAAGGAACATGGTTTGAGCAGGTGAAGTTGTCACCCGGTCAAATTTTGTTACTCATGCACTGCTTTGCACATAAACAATCCTACGACGTGACAATAATGGAGTGCTCCGTAGGAAATGTATGAGCTCACGGACTGTATCGGACTGGGGCAACTGGATCTTGAGAATGATATACATGGAAACGAACGAGGTGCAGATGACGATATGCCCCAACAACAGGAGGGATGAAAATATGCTCTACAGTATAATTGCAGCACCCACGATGAAAATAGCGTCCTCCTATTTTGCATTTGTCGATTTGAACGACATGGCCGGGACCGCCAATTTTCCCCCTTGCAGTATATTTGATGTCATTTGACATCATGCACACTTTGTGGCATTAGCCGAACCAGTCCGATAAAGTCCGTGAGCTCATACATGTATTTGCTACTGAGCACTCCATTATCGTCGTGTCATAGGATTGTTTATGTGCAAAGCAATGCATGAGTAACAAAATGTGACCGGGCGATAGTCTGCTAGATGGTGTACTTTTGGGACAAGTAAGACTTTTGGCAGCATTGAGTTCAGTGGAGAAACAATCATAGTTTGGCTGCACTGAATTCTTCAATATGGCTACCTTACAAAGTAAATAAACAATTAATAACGTTAAATGAATGCCCTCCAACACAAAATTGCACTAAAAAGTAAAAAAATTATATTAAAAATCATGGTTTTATATAAAAACATCAAAAAGTGTGAAGGAATTAGAAAAAAATTGCCGCATCATATTAGAAAGAGCCTAAATATTGTTTCTCAAAGCATTAAATCTGTCGGTCCATTTAGTTGTTTTAGTAATTTAACTTCTGGATTTATTTCATAGTTTAATGACCAAAAGTAATCTGCTGTGGACAATTTCTCAGTCTGTTTATATCTAATATTTAATATTTAATTTATAACATTTTCGAAATGTAGGAAATATTCTGACAGGAAGCCAATTACAAGAGGTCCACATGACAACCTATTGTGAAGCTAATAACGATCGCCAATCAGCTGAGGATGAAACTGGGACAGTCTTTAAAACATTCCTGTTTTTAATAGTGACATGAGTGAAGTTTTAAGTTAATAAAGTATGACTCAATAAGTGTTTTAATATGAAATTAGCTTCACTTTTAACAACGCTTTTATTCATACCTATTTCACATTTAATACAATTACCTTTTCATCACTTTTTAGAGCCTTGCTGCTTTTACTTAGTTTATTCTGAGGAACTGTACACTCTTGTCTAACTGCATGCACATTACTTAGAAAATGCATGCCAGAAGATTGCTTTGCTTCTATTGGGAAGTACCAATCATTGCATGACAGTTAATATTTAAGTTCATAATTAAATGGTTTGAAAGTTGAATTACTGCATTCACCCTGTTCATAATTTGAACTTATCAAACAAGTGCGCAATTTGGCGTAATGTTGACATGTGGACACATTCTAAGACTGTGTGACTGGAATGACTATAGCGTTCCATAAAGGATCTTAGAGCTCATCCTCCAAATGTCTTTTACTGATTAGTTAGAGAATACTTACCTTCAGAGTTTTTATGAAAACAGCATTTATTATAATGTATAAATTATCATAGTTATATGATAATTACATCTTCAATAACTCAAGTTATTTGTACATATATTTTTTAATTTTACTTCCTTGGAGATCTCCAAGTTATATTATCCCAAAAGAATTAAGATTTTTTACAAAAGAATTCCAAAGACAGAAATAAATATGATCTCCGAAGTGTCTCATTCTGTTGCTAGTGTTAGGTGTCATGACTGTTTTTTCACTTCGATGAACGCTGCACCATTTGGCCCGTCCCTTTGTCCACTGAACAGAACTATACACAAGCCGTTGTATGCTACATGGTCCCACACTCTCTTGCACCAATGGTTGATCCGTGTTAACAAGTGTTCTTCCTTGCCGGGCAGCAATGTGGGGTCTGCCTGCACATGTGCAAGGATGAATGAATGTTGTAACAGTAAGTTACACGTCTCTGTCACCACTTCATCGTTTGTGTTTGCACTCACACACTCTATCTTCTTATTTCCATTGGGATCAGCATTGTACATTACCCCATTCAAGTAGTGTGAATATTCTGCTACAGGCTCGCCACAGCTGATCACGGCCGCTGAAAATAACATATTTTGAGTATATAAGACATTCATTTCAAACTTTTATGTGCATCACATACTCACTGTAAAGCTAATACTTTTAGAAAATGTATGTGCTTGCCCTTTATTCTTAATGACATATTGATAACTGTTATACTGTAGAACATAGGCAAAACCTTAATATACAATAAAACATCTTCAACCTGGACAAGTTTTCCAAAAAAGCATGTTGTTTAGTGCAGTAAAAAAGAGTTGTTTTACAGACGATCAATTGCTATCCTCTGTAGAATAGAATTGTCTCACTAGCGGACAAATTCTTTGCCCTTGCCTCATCTGCTTCGGACCAGGTTGGAAGAGAAATTTTATTTATTTGCTGTACAATATAGTGACAGAACAAAGTCGTGGAAAAAGTGGTTTAGTGTGCGTGACTTGCCAGAAAACAAGATTCAAGAAGAAGAAAAAATAAGTGTGAGAGTAAATTTTATAGACATTTTTAAAAATATAGATGGTTGCTCTGATGTTGATGAAGAAGACACTGACAATGATGGAGGCTATAAACCAATTACAGAGAAAGGCATTACTGCACCATGCAATGTTACAGAAAATAAAGAGTATTCAGATTGATACAGTGTTGATAAACCAGCTGTGGTTATGACCCACGTACAAGCAGTAACAAACATAGAGAAATTGATGTTTTATTTCGAGAGTCAAGACAAATGAATGGCTAATGTTAAAGCGGATGTGAGATAAGTGATACACTAAACTGAGACAACAGAAGCTCACTGCTGTTATGACCCACACACAAGTAGTAACAAACATAGAGAAATTGATGTTTTATTTCGAGAGTCAAGACAAATGAATGGCTAATGTTAAAGCGGATGTGAGATAAGTGATACACTAAACTGAGACAACAGAAGCTCACTGCTGTTATGACCCACACACAAGCAGTAACAAACATAGAGAAACTGATGTTTTATTTTGAGAGTCAAGACAAATGAATGGCTAATGTTAAAGCGGATGTGAGATAAGTGATACACTAAACTGAGACAACAGAAGCTCACTGCTGTTATGACCCACACACAAGCAGTAACAAACATAGAGAAATTGATGTTTTATTTCGAGAGTCAAGACAAATGAATGTCTGATGTTAAAGCGGATGTGAGATAAGCAATACACTAAACTGAGACAACAGAAGCTCACTGCTGTTATGACCCACACACAAGCAGTAACAAACATAGAGAAACTGATGTTTTAATTTGAGAGTCAAGACAAATGAATGGCTAATGTTAAAGCGGATGTGAGATAAGCAATACACTAAACTGAGACAACAGAAGCTCACTGCTGTTATGACCCACACACAAGCAGTAACAAACATAGAGAAATTGATGTTTTATTTCGAGAGTCAAGACAAATGAATGTCTGATGTTAAAGCGGATGTGAGATAAGCAATACACTAAACTGAGACAACAGAAGCTCACTGCTGTTATGACCCACACACAAGCAGTAACAAACATAGAGAAACTGATGTTTTATTTTGAGAGTCAAGACAAATGAATGGCTAATGTTAAAGCAGATGTGAGATAAGTGATACACTAAACTGAGACAACAGAAGCTCACTGCTGTTATGACCCACACACAAGCAGTAACAAACATAGAACGATTGATGTTTTATGTCAACAGTCAAGCCCAAACATTGCCAAATGAACGTCTAATGTTAAAGCGGATGTGAGAAAAGCAATACACTAAACTGAGACAGCAGAAGCTCACTGCCGTTATGACCCACACACAAGCAGCATTATTTCGAGAGGCAAGACAAATGAACGTCTAATGTTAAAGCGGATGTGAAATAAGCGATACACTAAACTGAGACTACAGAACCTTACTGTTATGACCCACACACAAGCAGTAACAAACCTAGAGAAATTTATGTTTTATTTCAAGAGTCAAGCCCAAACATTGCCAAATGAACTTCTAATGTTTAAGTAGATGTGAGATAAGCAATACACTAAACTGAAACAGCAGAAGCTCGCTGCCTGTTTTACTACCGACTAGTTTGCAGTAAAGTGCAAATACATAGGCTATTACAGTACACAAAGTGTATGTGTTTTTAGGTGAAAGTGTGATGATAGTAATTTCTAAACTTCATTAAAAATATTTTGATGTTGTACATGTTTTTTTTTTTTATTGTTTTTCTGTTATTCCCTGGATAATCCAGACTTTTGTTAACTCATGACCCTGGTCTCAGCTGATCCGGATAAATGATTTATTATGTAGGTACTAAAACAAATACATCTTGGACTACCTTTGACCTGAGTCCTGACCTTTTTGCTAATTGGGCAGTTCAACACATTTACATATTGGCATGTAACTGTTCTGTTTTAATGCTCACTATATCCTTTTATGCATCTATCATTCATTCATCTTTCACTAGTTATCAAATTGTGTCTTTCCTTAAAATAAAAGTGGATCGAGAAGATACTGACACATTGCTTCACTCACCTCAATTCACTTTTATTTTAACTTAGGCTTCACTGTATTTACGCTTCTTTCAATTTTTACACTTTTATGTGTTGCCTTGTTTATTATTTACCTCTTGTTTTAACTTATCATTGTAGCACCAATGGTCTGGACTTTTTAACCTCACTTTTTGAATTTTTCCACAATTTGACAAAGAAGTTCATAGTTCCACCGCCAGAGAGAAGAGAGCAGACACACACAACAGTTGGAAAGAGGTTGAAGATGGAGGTGATGGCTTCCAAAACTAGTCCCTCAATAATATAAAAATGTAAGTGATGAAGTGTCAAAAAATGACTAAAAATAGCTTTTTCAAGTAAAGATAAGGAATTATTAATTTTTAGATGAGTCGTATTTATTACACATCTGCTTCACTTTCGTACCTATTTTGAGGACATGTTTCTCAAATCATCATTTGCATCTTCGGCTCTTATGCGACTAAAGCTTGATCCAGTGGTGTGGGTAATTCTGGAGTTGCTGCTGCCATCTGTTGATTTAGTGATGAACTTAAATGTGGGATTCTCTTCTGGCGGGATTTCAAAGTTCATTAGTTGGTTTTTATGTTTTTCTATGTATATTCTCTCCCATATGACGAGTTCACTATGTTTTTGTACGTATTTTAGTAATTCGGTGCTATCTTCAATTTCATGATTTTCAAACCAGAAATGAGCTGCTATTGCAGACTTATCAATATTTTTGTATCAGGCACTTAAGATACAAAAATATTGATAAGTCCGCAATAGCAGCTCATTTCTGGTCTGAAAATCAGTAAATTGAAGATAGCACCGAATTACTAAAATACGTACAAAAACATAATGAACTCGTCATATGGGAGAGATTATACATAGAAAAACATAAAAACCAACTAATGAACTTTGAAATCCTGCCAGAAGAGAATCCCACATTTAAGTTCATCACTAAATCAACAGATGGCAGCAGCAACTCCAGAATTACCCACACCACTGGATCAAGCTTTAGTCGCATAAGAGCCGAAGATGCAAACGATGATTTGCGAAACATGTCCTCAAAAAGGTATGAAAGTGAAGCAGATATGTAATAAATACGACTCATCTAAAAATTAATAATTATTTCGCTTCACTGTGGTGTTCCAATACAGTTAAATCTCGATATAAAGATAAGGAAGTTTAGTTACTAAGTATTATTATACCTTATTGAAGATATGTTTGTTACAAAATGTTTATGATATTGTAATATTTGCTTGCATCACTGTTACTAGCTTCAGTTTTTAGTGCCGCTCACAGATAAACACAAAGTTCTGGAAACTTCCCTTATCACCACTTCTTGAACATTCTGGAACTTTGTGGTAATTTCCTACAACTATGTAAGCAAGCATTAACAAGTGAGTGTATTTGTTTTGCAGCATCAAGGTGGTTATAGAAGTATATTTGTGCTGCTGTTGCAAGACATTAGACACGTGCTGTGTTCAACAGTATAGCAAGTGCGCCATCTGAAAAAGAGGTTGCTTCATACATACATCATCACAGAAGTGACAGTAACCCTATTTGAGATATTTTTAGTGTATACAAATCCAATGTCTCATTACAAGAAATAAGCTGGGGCAGTACAGAATTACCATTATAATGGGTACAAGAACCTGTCCTCTCACCTGACTTATCATGCTTTGTGACGTGACTGAAGATTGACGTTGTCACTTCTTCCCCTCTGGTGACCTCTCTCTGAGTGGGTTTGTCCTCCAGTAGCCTCTTGCGTGTCAATATAGTGTCACCAAACTCCAAACTGTTGGCCAGTTTAAGTTGCACTAACTTGAGCGATGTCCTACTGTCTTCCACTGAGTCATGCCCCTTCTCATTCTGCTGTATCTTCTCACCAAGGAACTTGGTTGCCAATACCGACAGCTTTGACTTCCGATTCCTTTCTCCAGAGATGTTGTAGATAGTGCTGGTGTCTATTACGTACGGGTGCATCATCTACAAACAATGGTGACAATAAATGTGTGATATATGTAAAATATGGCTACTTTAAAAAAAGCAACTCAACTAATTTTGATAAATATAAATATTAAAAGCAGAAGCATTATTAACAGTATTTTGATAAATTCCTTCACCACTGAAAAGCCTTTTTCCTCTAGATGATCATAGAATGTTTCAAGACTAGGAGGTCATATTCATGTCACCAAATATCAATCCCATTTCACTGAACGTGGATTTCAGAGCCTACTTCTGATACTTAATTGCGAATATGGCAGATTTTAATAACTTTGAGCAAAAAGGAATAAACGTAGAGGTTTAAAGTGTTTTAGAACTAACCATATCACCATATTTCCATCATGCTTCACTCAAGTTTTATCAAGTAGTATTTCTAGTGAGATGTTAACAAAACTGGGTACATTTGGAATATTCTAAAGACTGAGGAAAATGATAAGCTGTCCTTATGTTTAACCGCTTCGCCGATGGCCATTTAAATCCATCAGGGGCTGGAAATGGATACCCAATAAACAGAACAAGACATTTAAATTGTTAAATGCTATAAAAATGCATCATAAATACAATTCCGTATCTTCCGTATTTATTAAGTTATTTAAACGAAACAAAGACTGGTTTAAAACCCATTAAAGGCAGTATACATCTACAGTAACAATAAAGTAGAGACTACATTAATAAATCGTCAAAATTTCACTACTTTGTTTCACTGTAGCAAAAGCCATTCTTTGCGCCGAACGCGCCTAATATTTGAATCATTTTGTTCTGTGTGTATACGAGCCAATGTATGTATGTATGTATGTATGTATGTATGTATGTATGTATGTATGTATGTATGTATGTATGTATGTATGTATGTATGTATGTATGGAAGCTCTAAACAATTGGAAGCTCTAAACAAAAATTTAAATCACACTGCTAATACCCTAATCAAATACTTTGAATCCGTAAATTTAAAATGTAACATGCTAAAAACTAAAGTAATGTGGCCCAATACATCAAGAAAAACTACCTCCAATACAGAATTGCAAATAAACACCACCACCATTGAAGAAGTAAAATCATATAGGTTTCTTGGAATAATTGTTGATAAACAGTTAACATGGGGTAAACATATAGATTATATATGTAATAAAATTAGTAAATCTATATACTTGCTTAGGTATTTTCAAAGTTACAAAGACACTAGGCTTCTGCAGATGATTTATTTTGGATGTATATATCCTTACTTTAACTACGGGATCGAAATATGGGGTACAGCTGCAAAATGTCACATGGACATGTTACTAATTCTACAGAAGAAATGTATTAGATTGATTTATAGCATAAAAGGAAGGGAATCATGCAGAGAAACATTTAAAACTAAAAATATGTTCACAGTCTATTCTCTGTATATATACAGAACTATATTATTCATAACCGATAGACTTACATTAGTACGAAACAACCAAATTCACGACTATAGTACAAGAAATGGTGATAACTATCACATGTATAATATTAACAGGTGTGTCACTGAAAAGGACATTAATATCAGAGGGATCAAACTGTATAATAAACTACCTAGTGAGATAAAAATTTTGACGAATAGCTCAAAACCAAAATTTAAAAGTAAATTAAAACAATATTTGTTAAATAAATGTATATACAGCCTAGATGAATTGTAAATTATATATGTAAGAATTTGGTACTAGCATAATTGTTAAATTTGTATAGAAATGACGTGTCCAAAATCAATGTACATCTGATAAACTGGATCAATAAACTATCAATATCAATATCAATGTATGTATGTATGTATGTATGTATGTATGTATGTATGTATGTATGTTTAGCTACGCAAGCGACTTCTCCGATTCAAATTTAGTTTATTTATGCTATACCAAGTGATAGTCATATGAGTATATGTTGCGTTATACTGAAAAGAAGACTGTCAGCATCTGTTATTACAGTGTTTCTCAACCAAGGTTTCTGGTAGCTTTACGCAGCTGTTTTCGCTCAGTATTTTAGTCTGTGTTCAGAGTGATTTCTTATAGCTATCAAGAGCTAAATGAATGACACATTTGAAATTGTTAAATTTCAATGTTAACTATGGCTTATCCTTGTAATGTAGCAAATAAACTAGCTTGCGTATGATGTATACAGGCTTCTGATATTACTGTAGAAAATCTGAAATATTTGTTGTGCAATTATGAAGGAGATTTTTAGGATATAGTTAGCAGTGATGTGTACTGGTCTACAGATGGCATGTTAGGGCGGGTCAAATATGGGTGATGTGGATCAGCTATTACTAGCTATCGTTCTTTACGAAAAACAGTTAAATGGTAAAAAAAGTATTTTTATACCACTGGATGTAACCATGCACAATTGTTTAGTAATTTTCAGAGCTGTAAATTCATGCAAGACATTCATCTACCTGTACTTGCGCGTATAAATATCTCGTAACCTAATTGAGTATTATAATACTCAAGAGGTAAGGGGTAAGAAATTCACCACGACATCACCCCTCATACTTGAGAGAAAACACTTTCCTAAAAGCATACCACCCACAACCAAAAAAGTCGTAACCGTTTCGAAAATTTCTAGTGTGTTGCAAAAAAAAAGTTTGCAAGGAAACCAATATTATTTGGTGTGAATCTGCAGATGTGCCCTTGGGTGTTTATCCCGGTTTGGAGGTGTACAATTCAAAAAGAAACCTTTAAGGGTACATTTACATCCCTTATAGAACTAATTTAAATTAATTGTAAAATAGAAAGATTAAAATAATTGGCGTTAAATGAACATTAAATGTATGTATGCGCAGGACATCTATACACGACCATATCGGTTTGGGGCATTTTAACTTGGACGTCATATGACGTCCATATCGGTGAAAGGGTTAATTGCTACAATTAACCCCTAATATACAGATCAAAATCCTTGGTGATTCCAGATGAAACTTTCTACACTTACACTGTGAGATCCACCAAAAATTATAAGCTTTAAAAAATTACTCCTATCATATTTAGAACCCCTTATTAGAAATTTGCACTGTTTAAACCATTTGAGAAAAAATATTACATAATTTTACAGTAGAAGTAAACTAATAAAACTATAAATAGAAGTATTTATAAACAGTGGAGCTTCATCAATCAAAAACACTTTTTAAACCAATTCTCGAACTGTAAAAACACTTAAGCTCCACTTAGTTTTTAAATTAGGACATGTTTCAAGGACACCGCGTCCCCATCCTCAGCTGATGTTCTACTGGTTCTTCAGGTGACTGCCTACCTCTCCTGGCGCTGTTCAATGAGTTGAATGACGTCATCTACTATTGGAATTTCGAAGTTCATTGCTCTCTTTTTGTTCTTCAAAATGTGTATATTTTCCCGAACTGTTAATTCCCAATACTTTTTTGCCGGTACCAAAAGTTTTATGTCTTTGGAAATGTTGTGATTTTTTGACCAGAAGTGATGGGCTATGGCCGATTTATCTGTCTGTTTGTATTTAATACATCGCATGTGTTCTGTCATCCTTGTTTCTAGGTTTCTCTTTGTTTTTCCGATATAAATTTCGTGGCAATCCTCACATCTTACGCTATAAATTCCGGATAGTTTGTAGGTTGGACTTGTGTTTTTTAGCGGGTGATTCAGCATTTCTCATGTTATATTTGTTGTGTGGTACTAGTTGTATCTGAAATCGACGGCAAATGTTTTTGAATTTATTAAATGCCTTAGGGTGATTGATTAAGCTATGGCTCTCAGATCAAGGTTTTACTGAAACCCAAATTGAAGAATACAACAAACTCTTTAATTTATGCATCATCCAAAACAGCTTCATGTTCAACCAAAAATATTACAAACCAACTTCAGGTTTAGCTATGGGCAACCCCATCTCACCGTTATTAGCGGATTTGTATATGAGTTATTTGGAAACACGGGTGACAGCAGCATTTCCACATATTTTTAGTGTGGTTTCGTTATGTGGATGACATATTTGCCATAATACCAAAGAAGTTAGCACAGGATGCGCTAAAATTATTGAACCTGCAAGACCAATCCATAAAGTTCACCACTGAAACAGAACAAGATGGATGGTTATCGTTTTTGGATTTAAAAATTATAAAAAAAGGAGACAAATTGGAATTACTTTCTTGGAAGTGTTGAAAACAGTGTTGTTATGATAAATTAACTTTAAAGAGAGTCGATTAAAGACACTAGACAACACTTACTTTTTTTTTAAAACTAGTTTCAGAGGCTTTGCCTCTATCAAGTGTTGTCTAGTGTTGTCTAGTGTCTTTAATCGACTCTCTTTAAAGTTAATTTAAGACAAATTAGAGTTTGGCATATATAGAAAATCAACACATGTGGATAACTACATTAAAAACAACAACTCCAACCCAAAAGAACACCAATATGCAGTATTTCACAGTTTAATCCATAGGTTAGTGAACATCCCATTGACTATAGAAGAATATACCAAAGAAGTAGATCACATTAATTATGTTGCAATTGTGAATGGCTTTGATCCAAAATTTATTTAAAAAATGATAAACAAGCATAAAGACGGAAAACCATCAAGGACGTTAGCACTTTAAAAGCTGACGACCCAAAGAAAGTATATTGCAAATTTACGTATCACCCTAAGGCATTTAATAAATTCAAAAACATTTTCCGTCAATTTCAGATACAACTAGTACCACACAACAAATATAACATGAGAAACATGCTGAATCACCCGCTAAACAACACAAGTCAAACCAACAAACTATTCGGAATTTATAGCGTAAGATGTGAGGATTGCCACGAAATTTATATCGGAAAAACAAAGAGAAACCTAGAAACAAGGATGACAGAACACATGCGATGTATTAAATACAAACAGACAGATAAATCGGCCATAGCCCATCACTTCTGGTCAAAAAATCACAACATTTCCAAAGACATAAAACTTTTGGTACCGGCAAAAAAGTATTGGGAATTAACAGTTTGGGAAAATATACACATTTTGAAGAACAAAAAGAGAGCAATGAACTTCAAAATTCCAATAGTAGATGACGTCATTCAACTCATTGAACAGCACCAGGAGAGGGAGGCGGTCACCTGAAGAACCAGTAGAACATCAGCTGAGGATGGGGATGCGGTGTCCTTGAAACATGTCCTAATTTAAAAACTAAGTGGAGCTTAAGTGTTTTTACAGTTCGAGAATTGGTTTAAAAAGTGTTTTTGAGAGAAGTAAACTATGTTATAAAAAAAACCAACTAACCCTTATTTTGAATTTAATACAGGATTGGGCAGATAAAACTGGCCCATGTTGACACTGATTTTAAACAAACTTCTAAACTATCTGTGTGTAAGCTAAGATTTGGACAGGAAGAGTCAGACTGAAAAATTCAATGCCATAGCTGGGATTTGAACTACAGATCTCCCAGTCTCCGTCCCCATTGACAGCTAGCTGAATGGTGTAAACAGACAGCAGCACTTCCAAGGCCAAGTATTTTCTTAAATGTCTCGGGTATTGATATTAATATTTATTTGTACAGTTTCCATTGCATTTTCACTACAATGACTTTGATATCTAACAATCACTATTATACCTCCTGTACAAATACATGAAATTCCTGACCCTAAGATTTACTTGCTGATTCAGGTTATATATACCCACATATATCATATGGGTTAACAGTGTGGGGACGTTGTGCTAAAAAACACACTAACCGAGTATTCCTTCTCCAAAAAAGAGCAATAAGACTAATTATGGGAATGAAACAGACTCTTGTAGGCAAACCTTCAAAGACCTAAATATTTTAACTGTATATTCACTTTACATATATGAAGTAATAGTAGAATTAATTTAACATGCAAGATAAAGGTAAAACAAATAAACAAATACATGAGCACTACACCAGAGGAAATACAAATTTTCATTTACAGTCACACAGATTAGAACTATATAAAGCCAGACCTACTGCTGCAGCTCATGAATTGTATAATAAACTCCCTACCTATCTGAAAAATATTCATAATCTTAAAATATTCAAGAAAAAATTAAAAAAAAAAAATATTGTATGGAAGGTTGCTATTATTCAATTGACGAATATCTTAGATAATATTGACTAAATAAATAGTAAATCCTTTCATGGAAGTGTTGAAAACAGTGTTGTTGTATAAATTAATTTAATAAATAAATAGTATTTGTATAATATAAGTGTAATAGTGTATAGTGTATGATTTATTATTGTAATTAGGTCATTTTAGAACTTGTTTATGTAGATATTAAACTATGTGAGTTCTAGTTGCACATATTTAACTTGACGATGCTTTGAATATGTTTTGTATTCTTTTAAGCAGATAATAAATGAATGAATAAAAGGTCCCCTGGCCATAAGCCTTTGGTTTTCCTGAGCAGCTTGTCTACATGTCCCGGGTAATACAAATAGTTTTGTCAATCTTGATGTTGAAGCCAAGTAGTATTGGCACTGTTATCAAGTTAGTGTTTCATATTACTGCAAGTTATAGCAAAGGATCAAAACTATCATTCTGAAAAAAGTTGTAGCTTGATGGGAAAGAATGGCAGCTTAGCTTTAATCCTGATTTCCTGCAACATTGATATAAAAGTTTTGCTGCATATTTATGAATGCAGTTTAAGCATGTGAGCTATCTTTTTTTATGAATATGAGTTGTTATATGGACACAAAAAAGTTAAAAAGCTTTAAAATTTCATCACATATTTTGAAACAATAGAATACTTTTTTGTGTAAAATACAAACAATATGGGATTTTTATTTTCTTCTCACTTTCAAATTATAACTATGTTATTTAAATAATTTAGTGCCTGGAGCACCAGAAGTTTAAGATACAACATTTTGTAAGATAAGGATGTGCTTTATACCTTTTTTGCATGAATGTTTACAAATATAATGTATGTATTATATTAAGTCTAATAAATACATAATTGGACCATATCCACTACAAAGTTCAGTTTATTATGATGATTAGTTGTTGCTAAACGTCTTTTTTAATTACAAAACTATTAACACCCACCAGGATAAAATTGCTTAAATTGCCTTATCCATACCACAACCATAAAGAATTTTATCACAGCATTCATTGCTAATGCATAAAATAAAGAAAATATTGCATCCAGATAAAAAGCACTGTAAGGTTACCAAGTCTTCACATTGACTGTGAATGCTCATATTATATGTATTTTAATTTAGTCATTCTTGTTCTGAAGCAGACTTTAAAACTTGTACCATTTTTAAGCCAACAATATTTTTCTTATGCCTACAAAGAAATGCTAATGAAAGTTTATCTTAATTATTTAGAAAATGAAGCTAGTTACAGTGAAGCAATAAGTATTATACAAATATAACTATTTGTAACAAAAAACTTCACTTATTACAATTACTTTCTTGGAAGTGTTGAAAACAGTGTTGTTATGATAAATTAACTTTAAAGAGAGTCGATTAAAGACACTAGACAACACTTACTTTTAAATTTTTCCGGAACTAGTTTCAGAGGCTTTGCCTCTATCATCGGCCGGCTCTCGACTTTTAGTCGACTCTCTTTAAAGTTAACTTCACTTATATTTGTATAATGAAAGTTTATCTTGTTTAACAAGAAATAGAAAAATAAGATTTTAGTTAATTGATGGAAATTAATTATTTCTTCGCACTAGTTGTTTATAGGCTAAGGTTTTTCATGTTGACTCTATCTAAGAAGAATAAGAATTTCTAATATCGAAATTTAACTGTATTGGAACACCACAGTGAAGCGAAATAATTATTAAATTGTAGATGAGTCGTATTTATTACACATCAGCTCCACTTTCATACCTATATTGAGGACATGTTTCACAATGTGTAATAAACACAACTCATCTATAATTTAATAAGAATTTGTAAGATTAGTTTGTGGAAGAGGAATGAAATCTTACTAAGCAACACACTTTTAGGTTGACTGTACCTTAAGAGCATCCAGGTCTGAGTTGAGGGACTGACCAACGAGTACTGCGTCGGCAGGCAACAGTTCCTGCAGTTTCTTCTGGACATCTTCCAGCCTCATCTCAACATTAACTAGACGTTCCTTAGTGATGCCTGAGTAGCGTGTCAGATAGTCTGTTATGTGGTTGTATGGCTTCACCAGCGAGTCCAGTACAATATTGTGATCTTCATCCACCAGTGATATCCTTGTCAGCTCCAACTTGCCTGTTGTAGTCCGACACATCTCACAGTCCAGACCAAACATCGGAGAACTTGGTGTTACCTCGTGATACACATCCTTTGTCAGCTTGTAGTCATTGTATCTAAAACAATCTGTTCATGTATAATCAAACTTTCTCTAACAGGGCAAAACAAAATCAACTTATTTTAACATTTTCATATAACTATCAGGAGTTTTTTTATTACTCTAATTTCAATTTCTGCTGCAGAATTTACTGGTATACATGTCTCTATCAACAGCCTTGATTCATTCCTGCACTTCCTCCTGTGATTTGTAGATGGCATTTTGGCTAAACATACTACAAAATGAGGTCCTCTTCAAATGAAATATCAAACTTTAATATATTCTGTTTAATTTTGTGTATGAATAATTTTTCCATTGTAGAGAGTTCTGTTGGTTTTCTAAGGACCTGTAAAATCCTAAGTTTTCTCTTTCAGCTACGGATTTGTGGACCAAAACTGCCTTGCAACTACTGATCTTTTTCATAAGTGCTGAGGCTTTCACGGCCAGCGTCATCAACTGCATTATACACATCTTCCAGGCTTGTAGGCCTGAATCGAGTATCAGCTGAGGATAGGAGCAAGAGCTCTTGAAACATGTCCTGTGAATAAACAGTGTGAGTGAAGCAATGTGTCAATATATTCTCGATTCACTTTTGTACTGGTCCAGTTTGCTTTACTTCTCACGTTTCGCCGAAAACTGTGTCCGGCATCTTCAGGGTTACCAAACTTGTGAGCTCCTGAGTCCAAAGACTGGAGCGCTGTCCTCTAGCACGTTATATATAGTTGCGCGGGGAGGGAGGGCGTGGCCTGTTGTGGGGTAGAGCATGCCTGCTATTGGCTACCTTTGACGAGTGGGACGTCTCTGATTCTATACTCTGTTTCATATAACTTTGCCCCGCTGACATGTATCACTCCGCGTTAAACTACCTTCCCCCTCGCCCTAATTGGCTAGTGCTTTCGTGCCATAGGCCATAGGCGGTGCCTTTCCGTCACATTTGAACCTGCAGTAAATGTCATAATAATTGCCGGGAAGATAAATAAAATCATACAAATAAGGATAAGAAGGCATGCAAAAATACAAGTTTATAATGAAACTGAGCAAGTTGAAACTGAATGACTGAGCAATGTAACCGAAACAAGTTTATAATGAAAGGCCTTCAGCCTTTTCCACTGGGATATTTTAAACCAGCACACATAGCTTTCAAAAATGCTTGTCTTTCAGTCTTAAAAGTCGTGTAACGCCATACCTTACTTTTCGTGTGTTCTTCACTCTCCTTAGTCTCGTCAAGGTAGTATATTTTGCGACTTGTATCTCGGTACAGTCTGACTGTCCTTAAATAACATCTTCGCCACACAGCAACATCACCTCTGTTTTTTAGCACATTTTTCTTGCCTCTTTTTTCATTCACAAACCCCAGCTATATAAGCAATCTGCTGAAATGTGGTGAATATGCATCCTCATTTACAGCAAACGAAATGTTATTTATGTTAGAGAGTTCGTTTCTAAAGAAAAAACTATACCTACACATGACGACGCACAGCACTTTTCATGTATTTTCTCCGAGCACGCGCTTTTGTTTATTCCTGCTTTTGCCTGGAGTGGTAAGTTTTCCTGTTTTCTCGATATTCCTCTGGATCTAACACTCACACCTGTAACTTCAGAGCACAGCTGTTCGACTTCTCTCACTGACATAGACGGATTCTTCTCTATGAGTACATGCAACACAATTCTTTTTTTGCCTGTTTGTAAAGATTTAACCTTGCGATACTTCAGCGAAAAACTGGCGGTAGACTGCCATTATTCATATAAGTACACGCGCAATCAACGATCAATAAAATAATTTAGCTTTCGCACTAGGCACAACAACCTTCGAATGGCGATATATGACTAATCCAGTTCAAAACAAGGTCGGTGATAAAAGTCATATAAACAAATATGTCACCACTACCGCTGAAGCACGCGCTATCGTGTCATGTGCTTGAGAGCAAAGGAACCTCCTCTTTACTTCGTTTAAGAATTAACATGCATTTCAGATAAATCAACTGTTGCGTGATATATTTAATTAAAACAGTTACGAAAATATAAATTTGACAATTCTCTTCCAACATATAAAGATATATCACCATGTTAAATAACGAACTAATTTTTACTGCACGACTGTCTTTACCACAATAGCAGCCAATGAGATGTGATTAGGTCATGTGACTGGTAAGAGATACTGGGCAAGCTTACGTGAAACAAGGATTAGTATAAAAGAGGGGGTTTTAAGTTCCTCTGGTTTTCTTCCTACTCTTTCTAGAGTCGGGATCCAAGCATGGCTTATCTGTTGCCTCTCTTCCTTACGATTGAAAGCGTTTTTAAATTTTCAATTATCAAACATAAAAACTCTTTCAATCGTAAGGAAGAGATGCAACAAATAAGCCAAGCTTGGATCCCAAGCTTGGCTCTAGAAAGAGTAGGAAGAAAACCAGAGGAATGTGAAACCCTCTCTTTTATACCGGAATCAGAGACGTCCCACTTGTCGAAGGTAGCCAATAGCAGGCATGCTCTACCCCGTAACAGGACACGCCCTCCCTCCAAGTGCAACTATATATAACATGCTAGAGGACAGCGCTCCAGTCTTTGGACTCAGGAGCTCATAAGCTTGGTTACCCTGAAGATGCCGGATGCAGTTTTCGGCAAAACGTCAGAAGTAAAGCAAACTGGACCACGGCCTACAAGTCCGGAAGATGTGCATAATGCAGTTGACTGATCTTTTTGTTTATATTTCATGGTTATTTATTACTTTTTGTATTTCTTACATAAATATAGTATTTTACACTATTTATAACTAATTTCTAACCATCCAAATTTTTCCTACCCCAATCTTGTCCTTTGTGTTAGATCTGAGTACATTATTTAAACCTCTTTGTTAACTAGGACCAGGGCTATACCATGTCGTTAATTGTGCTGCACTTATTTCTCTAATCTCAACAGAATAACCCCAAGGTGGGTTTCAAGAAATTAGTGAATGCTTTCAGTAATATGGATGCAAGGTCCTGAATTCACATTGCATTTTTAATTATGAATGGCATTTAAGTGAAGAAAATCTGTAATCAATGACATTTCTGTGTAATGAATTAAATCAAGAATTTTAAAAGGAACACTAATGGAAACATTGGTCAAATGGCGCACATCTAAAGAACATGTATGTTATGTCGGGAGTGCTATAAAAATCATCGTGGTGCTGCAATTAGATTGTAGAGCATATTTGCATCCCTTCTGTTGTTGGGGCATATTGTCATCCGCAGCTCATTCGTTTCCACGTTGATCATTTCCAAGATTCAGTTGCCCTCTACGATGCGCCCATGATGAAACTTGCTTCGCCCTATTTTGCATTCGTTGATTTGAACAACATGGCTGGGACCGCCAATTTCCCCCTTACAGTATACTTGGTGTCATTTGACATCATGCACACTTCGCGGCAGTAGCCGAACCAGTCCAATACAGTCCGTGAGCTCATGCGGAGCACTCCATTATCGTAGTTTTATAGGATTATTTATGTGCAAAGTAGTGCATGAGTAACAAAATTTGACCGGGTACTAACTTAGCCTGCTCAAATCATGTTCCTTTGCTTATGGACTGCATCACCTATATCTGGGGCATTTTTGCAGAGGTTGACTACAAGTTTTATATATCTTTCTTATGTTGGCTGCAACACAACAACTGGCTGATCGTCTGCTTGCGCTTGCGTATGCGTGCACCTTTGGACTTAGAAAATATTCTCGTGTCGCACAAAAGAAAGTTTCTCCAATTTTCTTTTAAGATAAATACAGTTTCATGTTAAAAATTATTATATTTGTATAGTATTTGAGCAGAACCAAAAACATGTATTGGGAGTGGTGTAATGAACTGTGGGGTGCAGGGAACATTTCATATTACCACATTATGAATAAAATATATTATCTTCTTAATGCTGGTATGACATAGCTTGTGTTCACTGTATGTTTTATGTTCTGAGCATGTGTGATGAAAGTCAGAATAAAAGTGTGAATACATTGCCTTAAAATAAAGTTGAGACATTTATATACAGTAGGGCCAAAATTGTGATACTTCAACCAGCATTGCTTCCTCAACTTCCCTAGTTTTACCACTATTGTGGTGTTAGGGGAAGCTGACATTGCAACCTACATAATTATTATCAATCAACCAAAAATAGTATACAGTACACACATGTTAAGTATGTGACACAACTCCACCCTTGATTCTGATATAAAGCACTCAATCAACTGATATAACAGTTATTAAATTATAGATGAGTCGTATTTATTACACATCAGCTTCACTTACGTACCTATATTGAGGACATGTTTTGCGAACTATCATTTGCATCATCGGCTCTAATGCGACTAAAGCCTGATCCAGTGGTGTGGGTAGTTCTGGAGTTGCTGCTGCCATCTGTTGATTTTGTGATGAATGTAAATGTGGGGTTGTCTTCTGGCAGGATTTCAAAGTTCATTAGTTGGTTTTTATGCTTTTCTATGTATATTCTCTCCCATATGACAGGTTCACTATGTTTTTGTACGTATTTTAGTAGTTTGGTGCTATCTTCAATCTCATGATTTTCAGACCAGAAATGAGCTGCTATTGCGGACTTATCAATATTTTTGTATCTTAAGTGCCGTCACGTCAAGAGGAACACGCAAATGTTAGATCCAGCCAATTAAAAACCAGACAATATGGAGGTAGCACTTAAGATACAAAAATATCGATAAGTCTGCAATAGCAGCTCATTTCTGGTCTGAAAATCATGAAATTGAAATAGCACCAAATTACTAATATACATGCAAAAACATAGTTAACTTGTCATATGGGAGAGAATATACTAGAAAGACATAAAAACCAACTAATGAACTTTGAAATCCCGCCAGAAGACAACCCCACATTTAAATTCATCACAAAATCAACAGATGGCAACAGCAACTACAGAACTACCCACACCACTGGATCAAGCTTTAGTTGCATTAGAGCCGATGATGCGAACAATAGTTCGCGAAACATGTCCTCAATATAGGTAAGCAAGTGAACCTGATGTGTAATAAATACGACTCATCTATAATTTAATAATTGTTTCGCTTCTCTGTGGTGTTCCAATACAGTTAAATTTTGATATAACAGTGTTTTACCGTGCTCGCAGCTTGCCCTTCAAGGGCAAAGGGTAATGTTCCTCTATTAACTGCGTAGCTGACAGCAACAGCTGTGTACGAGGGAACTTGTCCCCTTCTGGACACTTCTGGTCTGCAAAAGATGACCTTGGGGCCTCGATGATAGGAAATATGGCTCTCATAACTTTGAAAAGATCTTCCCTCTGTTTTACGGCTTTCTCCAGGCTTCCGTATTCTATCAACAATAGAAACTTAACATTAAAACTAATGTATAGAAAACCCGTATTATCAATTGCAAACTATGTAACATGCTTACTTCTCTGTATGTTTAGTACAAATTTTGCTGATAATTATAAACTAACTTTCTGATGAGCTAGAGACTTGAACCTTTAAACATATATCAGAACTGGATGACAATGCAATACTAACTCGCTTTCAGGAAAATTTTCAATTACATGGAAAAATATTTGAAAATTTGCATTTCATCAAAAATGGTTGTAATAATTTTAATTAAAATAGAATATATTTAAGACATTTCCATGAAAAATGAAATGTATACCTTGAATAACCTAGAAATATGCTCAATAGTCCTTGCAATTTAAACATGTCAGAGAACTAGATTAAATGGAAAATATAATATACATTTTTAAAATGTAAGTACAAAATACTTCTCCTTGCCTCATATAGTTTCCTAACTCCATACAAATTGTACTGATAATTTATAATTATGAACTTTTAATGGCTATGAAAATAAAACAAAAATTTGTGGGTAATAACTATCTATGAATATTTTACCTAAGTTACTATAATGCAAGTTTTTTTGCTATTCCTATTTTCTATTGTATGCATCTCATGTTTTTTGTTTTGAACTTTACGAGTATTTACACAGCAATTAAAAATTCACAATCACAAATTTTCAGAACAATCTGTACGGAGTTAGGAGGAATTATTTTATACTAAGTATGCTTTAAAAACTTGGTATATTAAACAATTTAAAATTATCTTTATTTGAATTTCTGTTTTATGTTTGGAACACACTCTTACTCATGTGAAGTTTGGGAATGATCCTATTCTGCACAACACTTACTTTGTATGAGTTTGTGACGCTGCGTTGATGTAAGCGGCACTGATGCTAGCTCCTCCACGAGACTACCATTGTACGCAAGGGGAGTGACCACCTCAAGTCTGTTACTGAAATGTTCTGTTAGGGCTGAGAATAGTTCTTTGTTAGACTGATAATGGTTAAGTGATACTCCTTCCACTACCAGGATGACAGTGTGACTCAGACGGTTGAATTTCTCCAAGTGGCACCATCTGTCAGACATGAGACATACAGAATACTACTGGGTTTGTCCAATAAGTATTACAACTAAAACAATAACAATAAATTTATGGACAATATATGTAGCAATTTAATAGAACCTCTGTATCAATATGCCACAGCTAGCGCTTCCTGCAAGGGGTATTTAGGCACTCCACCTCAGTCATTTTGATCCAAAGAACACAAAGAAGTTGGAGAAAGGCATATCTGGATTAAACAGTGGTGGCAGTGTTTGACATGCACTATCCAGGTATTGGTAAACTCCCTTGAGGCATGGTATGCATCAATATCGGACATCCACTGTGCTGTTCACCTTCTATGACTTACCAGCCATTTACTACTTTTTTATGACACTCAAAAATATGAGATCTTGACATGATGCCATTTTAATCATATGAAAATGCTCTGTAGCAGATTTTTTTGGTTTAATACAAAATTTGATGGCACAATGCTACTAGGATGACTCTAGATGCCACATTCAACTGACTGTGTCTTTTAGTGAACAAAAAGAAAGAAAGAAAAAAGAAGAGTACTTTTTGAATATACACTATATTCTGTTACCTTCCACTTCAACCACACCTAATCAAAAAGCTTGTAACATTATAAATATGTAAAATATGAAGCTATTAACAGTGAAGCATACAAATATATACAAATGTAACAATTTATAACTTAAAACTTCACTTATAAGAAATGATGATAATTCTTATAAATTTTCCAGAATCGCGATTTCATGTAAACTTATACACATCTTAAGCCGGAAACAAAGCTGTCATCATCGTTACGAACTATGAAATACCGGCAGTTGATTCTGTTTTTAAATTTGTTTTATTTTC
The DNA here is from genome assembly GCA_030765055.1 of Mantis religiosa. Classification (NCBI taxonomy): domain Eukaryota; kingdom Metazoa; phylum Arthropoda; class Insecta; order Mantodea; family Mantidae; genus Mantis; species Mantis religiosa. Next base: position 206,360,503 of record CM060953.1, on the reverse strand, counting down.
AGAATTTGGTAGTACTGACGAGAACATATCAACATCTAGCATTCGTAATGATGGCGACAGCTTTGTTTCCGGCTGAAGATGTGTAAGTTTACATGAAATCGCAATCCCGGAGAATTTATAAGAATTATCATCATTTCTTATAAGATAAGAGAAATTTTAAGTTACAAATTGTTATATTTGTAAAATTATTCTTAACTCTTCAACTCTATTTTTACTTTCTCTACTGTGTACTTACAGTTAAGTAAGAGACAGAGCATTGTACCTATACATCCAAAAATTCAGTACCAAGATTTAACCACAAATACATGTTTTGAGACTCTATAATCTTCTTCTTAACTTCCCCAGTTGTACCACTATCATGGTGTTAGGGGATTCTTGTTCCTCTATCCCTTTCAAGGTCGGGCCTGAGGAACCGAAGCTTTGGATGATATATATAGAGGACAAGATGAATGATAGGAAAGAGGATGATGAAGCAATTGTTGGAATGCTGACAGGGAAAAGCAGAGGACCCAAAGAAAACCCATCGCAGTGCCATGTTGTCCACCACAAATCTTACTTTGCAGTCACTTGGGATTGAACCCGGGTCACCTTGGTGAGAGCCAAGCGGTCTAACCACTCAGCCATGGCTGACTATAATCACAAAAAATAAAGTTTCTTTAGAAAAAGTGTGTGTAGATGAATAGTGTAATTCAAAAATAAAAAGTTGGTAAATACTAAATTTGGTATTTTACTTCATTTTCCAAGAATGTAACACAAAGTTTTAAATATATATAAAAACAAATGGTCTAAAATTACTGAAAATGTTTATTTTTTCAAAAATAGCTCTAGCTACTATTTGTATTAAATATAAAGGATGTATTCATACATTTCATTTTGGTGTGAACTACTTCTTGACTCATTTGATCCACAACAAATGCCATCTACTTTTTAACATTTATAGACAGTAAAATGCCTCAGACCAAGAAACAAGTATTACACGATGAAAAACCATTCTGTTTTCCACATGCATGATCTCCATAGAATGGTAAACTGTTACTGCTAAGTTTGTAACTCTCTCATAATTTCATAGTTGTTTTACTGCTTAATGTTCAGCAACAAAAATGGAGATTACTAAAAAGAATGCACTAAATTGGTCAGAAGATGAAAACAAAATGCCAGTGTTCCTTAATGTAAAAAAGAATGGACATTAGTGTAAACAAATCAGTTCCTAGCAATTCGAATGCAAAAAAGCATAAGAATGAGGTTTGAGTTAGTATAGGAGCGAAACAGCATACAATAAAGAAATGGATGGACATATGTGGAAAGTTTCCTCCTGATATGGTAATATAACCCACAATATTCAAGTGCTATTATGAGCCGTGTATCAGTATTGGTTATGATCCCTGTCAAATACAAGGGGCACCCAGAAAGTAAGTTCTGTTTAAATTTATCTCCACTGCAGTGCTGTGATCGCAGTACTGCACATGCACGGTAGATGCTCTGTATCAAGGAGAAGAAACATGTACCATTGTGAGATCGCTGTCAGCCACGTATGCTCTGTTGTGCTTGTTTACAATGTTGGTGTTGATTGAAAATCCCGCCGCTTGTGAAATCAGATCTGTGATTCATTTTCTGAATGCTAGGAAAGTGAAACCAACTGAAATTTATCGGCAAATTTGCGATGTTTACGGACAAAATGCGATGAGTGATACAATGGTGAGAAGATGGATCCGACAGTTCAATGAAGGACGTAGTGAAGTGCACGATGAAGAACGAAGTGGGCGTCCATCTTTGGTTACAGAAGAACTGGTTCAAGCAATTGATGACAAGATCCAGGAAAACTGCAAGTTTACAATTAGTGCTGTCGCTATGGAATTTCCCCAAATCTCACAATCACTAGTTCATGAAATTGTTACCGAAAAACTGAAATTTCGTTAACTTTGCTCACTTTGGATGTCAAATATTCTTACTGAGCAACTCAAAACAAAATGGATGGGTAGTGCACTTCAGTTTTTGACCCGTTATGATGAAGGCGGCGAAGAATTTCTGACACAGATAGTCACAGGAGATGAAATTTGGGTTTCTTACGAAGCCTCTGAAAGTAAGCGTCAATCAATGGAATGGAGGCACACCTCATCCCCAACAAAGGTTAAGCCGAAACAAATCTTGACGCCACGAAAAATGATGTGCAGTGTTCTGAGACAGGAAAGGCATCTTACTCATTGATTTCTTACCGCGTGGTCAAACAATGAAAGCAGATTATTAAATTTTAGATGAGTCGCATTTTTTACACATCTGCTTCACTTTCGTACCTATTTTGGGGACATGTTTCGCAAATCTTCGTTTGCATCTACGGCTCTTGTGCGACTGACGCTAGATCCAGCGGTGTGGGTATTAAACTGCAATTAAAAATGGATATGGAAAAAACCTTGTAGATAAAAAACTAAAATTATTCAAACTTCAAAAGAAATTAAAACAGATCACAGCTCTCACACCAATAAAACAAGAAACTAGATTTGCTAAATTTACTTACCACCCCTGGGCCACAAAAAAGTTCCAAAAAATATTCAAGAAATACAATATAACATTGGCACCAAAAAACAATTACAACATTAAAAACCTACTTCACAGTAATAATACTGATAAGATAAAACCAGAGGAAAAGTCAGGCATTTACAAAATTAAGTGTAAAGACTGTGAAAAAATTTACATAGGAAGGACAAAAAGGAACATAGGCACTAGAAAGAAAGAACACTTCAGGCACTTAAGATACAAAAATATTGATAAGTCCGCAATAGCAGCTCATTTCTGGTCTGAAAATCATGAAATTGAAGATAGCACAGAATTACTAAAATACGTACAAAAACATAGTGAACTCGTCATATGGGAGAGGATATACATAGAAAAACATAAAAACCAACTAATGAACTTTGAAATCCCGCTAGAAGAGAATCCCACATTTCAGTTCATCACTAAATCAACAGATGGCAGCAACAACCCCAGAATTACCCACACCGCTGGATCTAGCGTCAGTCGCACAAGAGCCGTAGATGCAAACGAAGATTTGCGAAACATGTCCCCAAAATAGGTACGAAAGTGAAGCAGATGTGTAAAAAATGCGACTCATCTAAAATTTAATAATTTTTCGCTTCACTGTGGTGTTCCAATACAGTTGAATCTCGATAAAATGAAAGCAGATGTTTATTGAGAGACACTTAGGAAATTATGCAGCACAATACAGAATAAGCGCAGAGGAATGCTGTCAAAAGGTGTTGTGTTTCTTCATGACAATGCACGACCACACACTGCAAATGTGACGAAAAACATCAGGGATTTGGCTGGGACGTGTTTGACCACCCCCTCTACAGCCTTGACCTCGCTCCTAGCGACTTACATCTGTTTTTGCATCTCAAATTTGTCCTTGGCAGTCAACACTTCAACAATGATGAAGAGCTGAAAGAAAATGTTTCCAACTGGTTGAAGACACAGGCGGCAAACTTCTATGAAGAAGGTATACAAAAACTTGTGCCTCGCTATGACAAATGCCTGCAAAATGTCGGCAGTTATGTGGAAAAGTAGTTTAAGAGTTGTAGAATTTCGTGTAATAAATAATTTTTCTGTATCTGTACACAATTTAATTTTATTACCAAGCAGAACATACTTTCTGGACGTACCTTGTAGATTAAGACCAATTGCTTTTAAAGCCCTCTATAAACATTTGTTTTTCTAAATGTGTCATTTATTTGTGAAGTTTAAGTCGTCAATGAACAGTCTTGGTAGATAAGTTCTCCTCTGTAGTCTTATTTCATGAATTGTACGCAAATCAGTCAAGTCCATCATTTTATAGTTATCCATTTTGCAAAGATGATTTCTGTAACCCTCTGAGGTAACTAGATTTCTGTACTGAATCAAGGTATCTGATGTCTGGACCACTTTAAAACTCGGTTATAAATAAGATAATTAATGACCCATTGTTTGTCCATTGGAAGCAGCTATTTGGTCGGTACCACAAACCAACTATGAATACTTCCATATGTTTAAGATATTTTAATGACAAATAAAATTTATAACTGCAATTTGCTGTGAATATCTTCAAAAGTTTTCTTTATTCAGAATTACTTTTGTATAAATGATAAACAGAAATAGATAAAATCTTATTACACAACAAATGTATGCATGTATATCAGAAGTTAATAATGAAATCATTCTCCTTCTTTCTTTTCTTGGAAGTGTTGAAAACAGTGTTGTTATAATAAATTAAATTTAAAGGGAGTCAATTAATGACACTAAACAACTTACTATGAAATTTTTCCGGAACATTCTGGAAATTTTTCCAGTTGATGGCTGGTTGAGGATGGAGGCAAACTCTCTGAAACATGTCCCGGAAAAATTTAAAAGTAAGTGTTGTTTAGTGTCATTAATCGGCTCCCTTTAAATATAACTCCTCCGTTGTTCCCAATATTTTGATGCTAGTACAACATACTCAACATACATACATACAAAAACATACATACTTATAATAAAAATTATAAATGAGTAATAAAAAATTCTATTCTATTTGAAGCAAATATGAAATGTGTGGAAAATGTTCAAATTGCTGAAGTAAGAATTGCACATTTGTAATTGTTTTATGCACACAGATGGATGCTAATAGATGATGTCCATCAGTGACTCGGAACATACCAAACTTACCTTCCAGGGATATATGGGGAGAAGTGACCCAACATGGAGTACATCAGTAAATGTTGAATATCGCTGAGAAAGATAGGAGTCCGCTCTGTTTCTGGAAATGACAATGTTGCAAACTCCCCTATCGTCCTAAGTCGAAACTTGGGAATAACCTGCAAACATATCACAATGTGTATGAGGGCTGTTCAATAAAGAATGATCACTATTTTTTTTTTAAAATGCACCTTTACTCATCCTCATAATTTTGATGGTCCTTCTCAAAATAGTTTCCCCTGAATGCGAGGCACTTGTTTCAGCGTTTCTGCTAGTCTTCAAAGACATGCTGGAAACCATTTTTTGAGAGATCCTTCAAAATCGCCTCTGCAGCCTTCACCACTGCTTCTGATGATGGATAATGCCTCCCATGAAGGCGTTTCTTCAAGTTAGGGAATAGATAAGTCACATGAGGCTAAATCCGGCCTATAGGGAGAGTGAGGGATGCACTTCACGTTGATTTTTGCAAGATATTCAGCAACAACATTGGCAATATATGGCCGCGGATTATCATGGTGCAGCATCCAGCCTGCTTCATGGAAAAGTGGTCTTTTGCGCCTGATATGGACTTGCAATGTTTTCAGGACATCCCTGTGGTATTGTCCAGTTACTGATGTGTGTGCAGGTACAACATGCTGATAAACCATTCCATGAATATCAAAGAATGAGATGACCATAACTTTCTCAGCAGAAGCAACCACTTTTGCTTTTTTGGTGGTTGGTGATGGAGATTTCCACACTGAGCTTTGCTGTTTGCTCTCAGGATCAAAATGATGTAGCCAAGTTTCATCAGCAGTGATTACGCTTGAAAGAAACTCTGCATCTTCCTCTAACATCAACTTTAACTGCATGCAGACCTGCATGCGAATGTCCTTTTGTTCGAGAATCAACAGTCTTGGAACCCATCGCGCACAAACAGGTCTCATGTGTAATGTTTCTGTCACCAACGTGTGGGTGGCACCCAATGAAATGTTCAGTATTTCAGAAAGTGATCTGAAGTTAATTTGTCGATCCTCTCTCACAATGGCAGCAGCAGTGTTGATGTTTTCTTCCGTAAGAGCAGTAACTGGAGCACTGGGTCCATCTGCCTTTGAAACTGATTGTCTCCCCTCTTTAAACATTTTAAACCACCTTTGAGCTGTGCTGTAGGGCAGAACAGACTCTCCATAGGCCTCCTGTAACATTGTATAGGCCTCAACTGAAGATTTGTTGAGACGAAAGCAGAATTTCAAAGCCGCATATTGTTCCTCACTTATTGCCTCAACTGCAGCGGTAGGCGATACTGAACATGCCTGAACTTGCCTGGTTCTCACAGGCAGGAACCAGGAATACCAACAATGAAACTACTACGGCGTGTTTCACATTAAGCTAACAGAATATAATAAGATTGAATTTTAGTGCAAAAATTATGACCTTAAAAAAATTATGATCATTCTTTATTGAACAGCCCTCACATATTACTTACCATATTTCAGTGTTACTTATGATATTGGATGGGATGAGCCCACTTAACATATATGGTTACTGGCAATGTCTAAGAATGGTTTTGCCTTAATTGGAAGGATGCTTATTTTATAAGGTATTTTTATCTATTTTGATTAGAGTAAAAGTAGCTATATACAGATGAGAATTATAACAACTTATATTGGAATGAGTTAACTTTTAAACACTCATTTCTCCACTTATGTATATATTTATGAAAACCGCTTTCTGTGAACATCTTCCCCATTAGTAATTTTGCAATCAAGTAGTATTCCAGTGGATGGTTTGGCCTTACATGATGCTCTGCTGCCCTTTGTTCTTCTTGTTAATTAGATATCAACAGTCGAAATTTTAAAATTCATAACCTTTTCTTAATGTTTGACTCTAAATTAAATTGAAGTATGTAGCGCAAGGCTTTTTTAATTATGCATGATAATCAGAGGTTTGGTAACAGCAATGAATGAACCACAAACAATAGTTGTTGAATGTTATTATCTTGTATGACATAGAATAAATGGGTTAGCTGCAGGCCAAATGAATTCTGTTAAGAGCTTAGTACAAACACACAAAACCTGGTACAAATATATAATGAGTATTTTTGTCATTGTAGACTAGGAACAAATAGACAATGCCCTAAAGTGCTTAGTGTTACAAGATGCAAGAAGAAAATTCTCACTAGAAATAGAAGACCAAAACACCTTAATTGGTTTTAGATCTAGAACCCATCCAAAATGGAGCAAAAATGGAATACGGAATATACAGGAAAAAAATCCAAGAACTTTTATGTCATCAAAATTTATTCTGTGCATTAATATTCTTGACTGCTCCGACAAATACTTTGATTAACTCATCAAAGAATCTATAGAAATTAAATTGCAATCTTCAAATTTTAAGAGAGACTCTGGATGAGCATGGCTTGGGCCCCAGCCATCAAACATACAATTATAGACGACACTAGCCCATCCCCAAGTGGTCCACTTGCTGGGTTCTCCACGCTCATTGGCTAGGACCTAACTAACTTTGACCATCCTCTTTTAGGTATATATGCCAGCACAGGTCCATTTTCACCCCATTTCCAGTTCCTGATGGCTGGAACTTGACTTTCATACATTTGCCTAAGTAAAATGTTACCAGTTGAAGGTTTTATGATTCAGTTTATGCTACCATGTGATAATATTTGTGTACATTGTGAAAGATGCCAGGATGCAAAGAGAACAAATCTCTCTTCAGCATTTGTATGCACATCTTAGAATATTTCATAACCAAAGTTTATGGTAGACTTATGCAGCTTCTTTTTCACAGTTATTCACTTATTTAGACCGTCTCAGAATTAAAGATTTCTTTTAACTATTGGGTATTAACTTTTGAAGGAAGTGTTGAGGATATAGGTAGCAGTGATCCCCTTCCTTTAGATATTTGTGAAGAATCAACACTCCTGAGTAATTAAAATAATTCCTAAAGAAATAGACAAATCTAGTGTACAATCCCAAGCTCAGCTAACATATTCACAATTTTATTTTACTGATGCCAGTGTTTCTCGTTATGAAAACAAATGTATATGTGAATAAGGTGAAGGAAGACCTACTTCTGAAGGCAATTTAGGGCCTAAGAGTAGAATTCATAAGTGAATAGAAGTAACCCTGAATGAGATTTCCAAGCTACTTGGTCTAATTATGCTCTTGGATATTATTTGTAAACCTAGATTACACATATAATGTTCTAGAGATGACATGTTAGCATTCCAGTTTTTGGTTAACACATGTCAAAATTTTGCCGTTTCTTCATTTCACCTGCACAAAAAATGGAAATGATAACTATACAAAATCAGGCTAGTTTTTTATTATATTATTTCAAAATTCAAAGAAAATTATTTACCTAGTGGAAAGATCACTGTTGATGAAAGCTTGATGCTTTGGAACGGCGCTTACATTGGAAGCAATACACCAAAACAAAGAGGGTCAGATTTGTAATAAAGAGTTTTGATCTTTCTGAAAGTAAAATGGAATGTCTTTACAATACCTGCATATAAAGTGACAAAGTTTTGGACTTATCTGGATCCATAGTAATGCACCTGATGGAACTGTACTTGATCAGAATAGGACTCTAAAGTATATATCACCTTGTATGTTGGAATTGTATTGCAAAGGCTCTAAGGAGAGGAGAAATGCCTCCACATTTGACCTATGTTGCTTACCCAATTGTAGCTCGAAGATTTTGATGACCGACACTGGTAAAATAGATGCCTATACCAAAATATCAATTTTCAAGTCTGATGTTATCCAGAAATACAATGGTGTGGAACTAGTAGATCAGGTATTGCAAGCATATCCCTCTTTTGGAAACAGTTAAGATGGCATAAATAAGTATTTTTGCTCCAGCTGGATATAACCATGGTTTGGTAATTTTCAGGGTAGCTCTAAACCCATGCAAGACGATCTACCTGGATATCAATAGCTTGCAGTTTGAGCACTATGAAACTCAAGGCTTCTTTAATCCACAACCACTTGAAGGAAAACACTTTTATATAAGCGTACCACTCACAGCAACAAAATTGCATTTATTTTGAAACTGTCATGTGTGTTGGGGGGGGGGGGGGGGGAGGGAGAATTGATGTAAATATGAAGATGTCCCTGTGTGTTCATCTATGGTGTATCACTGAAAGGGTAAATAAACTTTACACATACCTTCAACTTAGCTTTTCTTTCTTTGAGCTGCTGTTTCAGTCTTAAGAACTCCTCGCCACAGAATTGTACTTTGCCGCTCTTATTGGTAGAGGATATTTCTGGATGCTTCTTGTCAGTCTGCTCTTCTTCCAGAACAAACTTGACCACATTCTCCATAAGTTCTGTGCTCTGTGACTCGCTCTGCCAATACAGAAGTACATCACATCAAGGTATTACATTCTAAAAACTTTTTCTACCCATTATTCTTTAAAAATTCCATTTCAAATAAATATTGATGATGCAAATAAATATTTGCAAAACCAGTCTCCTGAATTCTGTGAAGAATTTACCAACTTCTTAAAAAGATAAGTGAAGTTTACAATAAATTATTATGTAATATTTGTATTCTTCAGTGTCATTAGCTTCAGATTTTTGCCAACCTTACAGAATATCACAAAATTAAATTCTAGCATAAGAAATTATGACCTTAAAAAATTATGATCATTTTTTATTAAACAGCCCTTGTATCATTGACGACCTCAGTTGTAATTTCAATTGTAGTTGGCTAATGGCTAAAGTACAAGACTATTGTGGGATTATGTTGATGGTGACGGTTCTGGATGTGCTGCAGGTGTATGATACTTAAAATTACCATTTGAATTTGTTAAATACAAAAGTAAACTGGTATGAGCAATGAGCAGTATCAACGTCTATCTATTATGTGTTTCAAATGGGATGATGTTTATCCTTGAATGCTACTAGGTGAGCAACCAATTACTCTCAGTACTACTATAATGGGTGCATTATAAGTTGGTGATTGGCGTTTTGCCTCCACGTGCTGTTCAGCTGCGAAAACAAGGAGAGGAGATAAACACGTCACTGACACGTCATTGCCGTCACCTAGCAACCAGAAATCCACCAATCAAAAGTAAACTGTTGCCATAGCAACCCGAGCCGCTTATCCTATGTTGCCAACTCTATCGCACTACATCACGTGCTTTATGCATGACGCTATTCTATCGGCATGTTGAGGTTTACAGTAAACAGACACTGCTCCTATTGTTGCTTCGCTTATGAATCAGTAGTATCACAATACCGTCGTCGTTCGTTGCCCTTTATTATGATACGGTATGCGTTGTTGGAAGGGAACAGGTGTGGATTTAGTTTCAAGGAATAGCTTATGACGTTTTCTGGGTCAATGACCAACCTTTACAGTTTAGTGACCAACCCTTACTTAGGGTATTTTTCCCTGTCATCACTGCCAAACTAAGAGTGTACTGCTTCAGGTAGTGAATGTTTCACAGAGTGTAAACAGCTTTACATTTTCGCAATATAATTCGTGTGTTTCAGTGATCAACTTAAACGTTTCTGTGATCAACTTTAGTGTTTCTGTGATCAACTTTAATATTTAGCTAATAATCGTTACTCATGGCTACCGCAAACACTTGTGCTACAGAAACAGACAGAAAGAAGCTATCTGCGAAGACCACAAAAATGTTTTTGGGCACGGAATCCCAATTAAAGGACAAGCAAGGGAAATTGTATGTTCCGTAAGAAAATATTTTGAGGATGAAAGAGACAATGGGAGTCCAATAATTCCCGTTTCAAAAGTACTGGACAGAACCTCAGCTGCTGTTGGTGTAAGTAAGAATACCATAGAGTAGGGAAAGAGAAATACGCTACTGAAGAAAATCAGGCATGTACATCGCGGTTACAAACTCGTATGCTCTACTTAGGTAACTGCTCACTTAAACGTGTAGACAGTCTTACGGCAATCTTACGATTAATACTGCAGTATGCAAATTTCTAGGAATATGTGCGTGTGCATTACTGCAACTGACTGCAACCGAACTTCCACCTCCCCTCTACCCGTCACCTTCATTGCCTAGCACGTGGAGAGGGACGGTTAAGTGGCAATGCTGCTATCCCCTCTCTTTCCCCACTCCTTCAACCGTCAATCACCAACTTATAATGCGCCCATAATAGTGGTGTAAAACATTTTGTATCACTCAAACATAATATGTTTATACCATACTTGTTTGGCTCAGAAGATATATATTGTCTAAAATCACATCTACCACAAAATGCAGGCAATTTACTTGCTGACAGTGATGTTTTGTCCAAAGAGAATAATGCTTCTGATATTTATTCACAAATATTGTAAATATTTCTATGACATCAGCCAATTTCTCCAATACAATGAATACCACGACAAAGTATTAATAGCTTCCTTCCACTGGCAAAGCAATTTTCCACAATTTACTAATGAAGAAAAACATGCCATCATCTTGTAACGAGAGTAGATGCAAGCGGCCCACTAAACCTAAACAATACCTAACTGCTGATTCGTCATTCTTGCAGTTATAATAATAAACAGAAAAAGTTGTTGCCTCAGCAAACATTCGAGAAAGGTGTAATGATAGCTATCCTAGTCAATTACATAGGTGCATTCGTTTATAAAATACAACCTTTTAAGAGACCTCCCAGGTCCTGCGAGACTAACAGAGGGTTAAAAAATGTCATTTATTTTAAGTAAGCAGTGCCCAAAACATAAGTTATACTTTATAGTGGACTGCAATGTTTCTCTACAAAATAAGTGACAAAAAAGCTAAATAAACATATAAACATATATTGTCACCCAAACGTCGGAATTCCTGATAGAACCGGCCGGCAGTAGGGGCAGACGGGAAGCATTGAGGCCACGCCTACCCATTTATCTCGTGTCACCAACTGAGGGGAATGATTAAAAGAGCGGCACGAGCCCTGTACCGTTTCTTTCCCCTCCCACCAGACGTTTGGAAATATTGGGATAATTGTGCGAGCCTTCCAGAAACAGCGATCTTCCCTATATAAGGCCTGCAGTGGACGAGTCAGTCAGTTATTGGCGAGCAGCCGTGAGGAGCACCGATTGAGCGGACGGACTGGAAGACAGTGTACGTGTATCAGAAGAGTTGTATGTAACTGTGAGCGTGCAATGGACCTGTGACAGACGAATTGGTGAATTGTAATTGTGTGCGCTAAGTAATTCTATGTAATCGGCAAGTGTTCCAATTGTAATTCGGTGGAAATAAAGAACATTTTGAGTTTGTGCAATTTGACTTTTAATTTCACGAACCCACAAAGTCACAACTGGTGTCAGGAGTGGGGTGACAACATCACCGAACATTACAGCCATGGACGCGACATTAGAAAAGATTTTGGAAAAAGATGATGGAAATGAAGGCGGAACTGACAGAAATAAAGACGGCGAATGACAACTTCGCTGCAAAAACAGAAGTGGCGAATAACAACCTGGCCGCAGAACTGAAGGAAATAAAGACTGAATTAACCACAGAAATGAGAGCAGCAAACGACAGCCTGGCCACGGAAATGAAGGTGGCGAACGAGGTTCTCACGGCCAAATTTGAGGAGCAGTTGGCCGGCGTGAGGGATGACGTCGTGAAGCTGGGCAAGCGGATGGGTTAAGTAGACGAGCGCCTTAATGATTTAGAGGAAAAGGCCGACAATAACGCAAGTCTCTGAACGCCATGGTGGAAAACGTCGAAGACCTTGCCAACCGTGTAAACAACCTGGAAGGAAAGGCCGACAGCAGCGTCAAGTTCCTGAACGCCATGGTGGAGGACGTCGTCGGCAGGAGGTTAAAGGACTTGAAGGCCGACGCGCCGGGACGCGACTCAACATATGCGCGCGTCAAATTTCCTAAATACGACGGCGCGACAACTTTCGAAGTCTTCCGCCGCCAATTCGACGCAGTGGCCAAGCACAACAAATGGTCACCAGAGGAGGCCACACAGTTAATAGCCAGCCTCCAGGGACGGGCCGCGGAAGTCCTCAACGCGGTACAGACAACGGCGGCGCCCAAGGACATCTGGGAGGCCCTGGAGAATCGTTTTGGAAACCACCGCTTAGCCGCAGCGTACCGCAACCAGCTAAAGGCAACGTCACAGCAGCCAGGGGAGACGCTGCAGGAGTTCGCCCTGGCAGTTGAACAACTGGCTAGCAAGGCCCTAGTCGACCTCCCACCAGAGTTCGTATCCCGGGAAGCTGCCTACACATTCGTTGACAGGGTACGAGACACGAAGATTCGTCAGCGCCTAATGCTCGGCGATTATAAAACCATTCACGACGCGCTAACGGCAGCATTAAGGATGGAGGCGGCCAAGGTAACAGCTATCCCGACGTCGAGAACGAGGAGTGTCCGCTACACCGGATACAGAAGACCAGCCGAGGGACGCCGGCGAAGAACTATTGGCCTGTGTTGGGGGTGTGGTATAAGCCCGGACACCTGGAGAGAGGCTGCCCACATCAGGAAGAGCAGCCGGAAAACGAGTAAGGGCCGTCGTGGAGAGGGGCACGTCGGCGCCATCACCATCATCCCCTCGAGTGACACTGCGCGCCGTCAGCCGGCGTATGGATGACAGCCTCATCGCGGACAGTTGGGTGAAAGGGAAGCCGTGCTGCGTGCTCGTAGACAACGGGGCGGCCGTGACCATCATCAGACCTGACGTGGCCAAAGGTTTGCCGACGAGGAAGCCGAGCCGACCGTACCAGCTTGTGACGGCATCGGGTGACACCTTGCCTGTGGAGGAGGCCCTGCTAAAGTTGACCTTGGGAAGGAGTGCCGTACGTCTACGTCTGTGGGTGTTCGTCGCGAAGGTGGCTGAGGAGGTGATACTGGGATTGGATGCCCTCAGGAGCCACGAGGCCACGGTCGACGTCGGCAGGAAGGTCCTGCGGCTCAACGGAGAAGAGGTTATACTCCGTCAACCCGAAGAGCGCCTTGGAATCTGCAGTGTCATCTTGAACGAAGACGTGGTTGTCCCCACGAGGAGCGAGGTGGAGGTGACGGCGCGACTGGAAGGCCAGAGAACCAGGAACATGATGCTGGACCAGAAGACGCCTGTACACGGACTATGTGTAGCTAGGGCATTACTGCCATGCCGAGAGGAGGTGCCAGTGAGACTGCTAAATCCAACGGACACCCATCACAACGTCCAGGCCGGGACGGAGTTGGGAACGTGCGAGCCCGTGGTGAGCGTAACAGCAATCGACAAGACACAGGAGCCGGCGCCGACGCAACACCTGGTACACCGGCTAGAAGGCCTGCTGGAGAGGGCGGCCGACCACCTGACCGCAGAGCAGCTGGAGAAAGTTCGACAGCTGCTAAGACGATACCAGCGCGTCTTCAGCCAAGCTGATAGTGACTTCGGCCGAACGGACAAAATGCTTCACCGCATCGACACCAGGGACGCCCGGCCTATTCGGCAACCACCTAGACGCGTTCCGCTGGCGAAGCAAGGGGCGGTACGAGACATGCTGGAGGACATGAGATCCAGGGGAGTGATTGAAGAGTCTGACAGCCCTTGGTGTTCCCCTGTAGTCTTGGTGAAGAAGAAGAACAGCGAACTACGCTTCTGCGTAGACTACAGAAAGTTGAACGCTGTCACCCGGAAGGACTGTTTTCCCTTACCCCGAACTGACGACACCCTGGACACGCTAGCTGGTGGACAGTGGTTCTCGACCCTGGACCTGAAGTCGGGCTACTGGCAGGTAGCTCTAGACCCGAAAGACAAGGAGAAGACCGCATTCTCGACAGGCCAAGGGCTCTGGCAGTTCACAGTTATGCCCTTTGGCCTCTGCAACGCACCAGCTACCTTCCAACGCCTCATGGAGTCAGTGATAAGAGGACTGACTTACGACGCCTGCCTGCTATACCTGGACGACATCATCGTCGGTAAGACTTTGAAGACCATCTCGAGAATCTGAGTAAGGTGCTACAGAGACTGCAGGCGACCAACTTGAAGCTGAACGCGAAGGACTGCCAGCTCTTCCGCAAGGAAGTTAACTAGTTGGGCCGCATAGTCTCAGCAACCGGAGTGGCCACAGAACCGGAGAAGACACAGGCTGTGAGAGATTGACCTCGCCCAAAGGATAAGAAAGAGTTGCGCAGTTTCCTGGGGCTGTGCAGTTATTACCGACGCTGCATAAAGGGGTTCTCCAACATCGTCAAACCCCTCACCCGCCTGACAGAGGAACACCGGCCTTATGTGTGGACGGAGGACGCTGAAGACGCTTTCCAACACCTGAAGAAGATCCTGTGCAGTACTCCAATTTTGGGATTTCCACAACCAGGTGGCGCCTTCGTTGTGGACACCGACGCCAGCAACCATTGCATTGAAGGCATCCTATTGCAGATCAAGGACGGCCATGAGCGGGTGATAGCCTACTACAGCAAGAAGCTATCCAAGGCAGAGAAGAACTACTGCGTCACCCGGCGAGAACTATTGGCGGTAGTAAAGACCTGGGAGCACTTCCACAAGTACCTGTAAGGTCAACCATTCCACCTGAGGACTGACCATTCCGCCGTAACCTGGCTATTGAGCTTTAAGAACCTGGAAGCCCAGACAGCACGTTGGGTCCAGAGGCTGCAGGAGTACTACTTCACCTCGGAACATCGTAGAGGGAAGAACCACAGTAACGCAGGTGCTATGTTCCGAAGATCCTGTCCGGAAGAGTGCGGCCAGTGCACAAGAGTGGAAGAGAAGGAGCATGCCGCAGCAGTCCGAGTAGTCACGGCAGCGCCTACGGATGGCTGGGGTAGCGCAGGTCTGAGGAGGGAGCTGCTGGCAGATGCAGACTTGGGGCCACTCTTGAGGGAAGTGGAGGCAGGGACGAGACCAACCTGGGAGGACATCGCACCAAGGAGCGCCACCTACAAGTCTTACTGGGCCCAATGGGACTCGTTGAAGACCAGAGAGGGCATGCTGTTCCGGGTATGGGAATCACCTGATGGGAAGTAGCAGAGAGAACAGTTGGTACTTCCCCGGAGTAAGGTCCCGGAAGTCTTGGAGGAAGTGCACGCTGGTACTTCAGGAGGACACCTGGGAGTGAACCGAACGATTGACAAACTACAGCAGCGCTACTACTGGCTGAGGCTCCGAACTGACGCTGAGAGATGGTGCCATGAGTGTCACGTGTGCGCGGCGAGTCGCGGCCCCCAGACTAGGAGCGGGTCGCATGGAACAGTACAACGTCGGAGCGCCATTCGAACGGATTGCCGTTGACATTGCCGGACAGTTCCCAGTATCCGACCGAGGCAACAAGTACCTGATGATGGTCGTGGACTACTTTACTAAGTGACAGGAGGTGTATGCCATCCCGAACCAAGAGGCAAAGACAATCACAGACTGCCTCGTGGAGCAAGTGTTCTACCAATTTGGGGTGCCATTGGAGCTCCACAGCGACTAGGGTACCAATTTTGAGTCCAACCTGATGGAGGCACTAGAAAGACTTGGGGTTAACAAGACCCGCACTACACCTCTACATGCCCAGTCGGATGGCATGGTCGAAAGGTACATCAAGACCTTAGAGGAACACCTGAGGAAGGTCGTGGCCAGCCATCAGCGAGACTGGGACGTCAAGGTGCTACTGTTCTTGCTGGCCTACCGCTCGTCAACACACGACACCACTGGGATGACGCAGCCAGCTTAATGTTCGACCGAGAGTTACGCCTCCCTTGTGACCTGGCTTTTGGAAGCACTCCGGAAGCAAAACAACCAGCGACCGAGTATGTGGAGAACCTGGTGGACCATCTCCACGACATGCACAAGATGGCTCGCCAGAACATCCAGAAGGCGAGCGACCGCATGAAGACCTGGTATGACAGGCAAGCCAAAAGCCAAGGGTTCCAGCAAGGTGACCTGGTCTGGTTGTACCGCCCTACCCGGACCAAGGGACGCTGCCCGAAGCTCCAGCAGCCATGGCAAGGACCGTACAGGGTGAAGAGGATTAACGACGTGGTCTACTGCATCCAGAAGGTTCCCCGAGGGAAGATGTTTGTGGTACACCTGGATCGCCTGGCACGCTACGATAGTGCTGTTCGGGACGACCAGCTTTGAGGAGGGAGCAGTGTCACCCGAACGTCGGAATTCCCGATAGAACCAGCCGGCAGTAGGGCCAGAGGGGAAGCATTCAGGCTACGCCTACCCATTTATCTCGTGTCACCAACTGAGGGGGATGATTAGAAGAGCGGCACGAGCCCTGTACCCTCTCTTTCCTCTCCCACCAGACGTCTGGAAATATCGGGATAATTGTGCGAGCCTTCCAGAAACAGCGATCTTCCCTATATAAGGCTTGCAGTGGACGAGTCAGTCAGTTCTTGGCAAGCAGCCGAGAGGAGCGCCGATTGAATGGACGGACTGGAAGACAGTGTACGTGTATCAGAGGAGTTGTGCGTAACTGTGAGCGTGCAATGGACCTGTGACAGACGAACTGGTGAATTTTAATTGTGTGCGTTAAGTAATTCTATCTATTCGGTAAGTGTTCCAACTGTAATTCGGTGGAAATAAAGAACATTTTGAGTTTGTGCAATTGGACTTTTAATTTCACGAACCCACAAAGTCACAATATCAAGTCACACAATTTATGCAAATATATTTTTTGTGGCATTAAGTATTTCAGAAAGTTTGAATATTTCATTGCTTTGTCTTAAACTGATTGAAGTACCAAATGACCATTCTTTTGTTGTAGGTCTGGGTCAATTGGGTGCCAAGGTCACTGGTTTAATCCCAGATCAGATAATAGTTTTAAGTGTGAAGATGAATGTTGTCTTCAGGGCTTATGGGCCGTGGTATAGACGTTCTTGAAGGAACCGACGTTTCGCCAGGAGCTGCGCCTAGCATCCTCAGGGTTGATACGTCCGCTGTAGAAGTCAGGAGTCGAATGAAGCAGGTGTCCGCACGTCCTAATTTATATTGGCTGGAAAGGGGCAGGGCTAAGGCAGATCGCGTTCTGATTGGCTCTGGTCGGGAAGTGGCTGTTTCATGTCTTTACTGTTTCTGTATTCATGTGCGTGTGATTGAAGTCCCTGTAATGCGGGAACCCAGGCTTTATTTATGCGAAGTGCTTCTTCTTTGCGGTTAAAATTATTTTTGTGTTTAAATATTTCTATTGCTTCTCTCTGTAGGCGGGCATGGTAGCAGACACTTGATGAGAGGACTGTAGTGTTGTTGAATTGGATGTCATGCCCCACAGTAATGCATGTTCTGCAACCGAAGATTTTTCTATTTGTCCTAACCTGCAGTTTCGGCTGTGTTCTTTTAATCTGGTGGCAACACTGCGCATTGTGGTACCAATGTAAACATGGCCGCAGCTGCATGGAATTTTGTATACCCCAGCTGATGAAAGGGGGTCTCATTTGTCCTTGGCTGAGTTCAGTAGCTGTCTGATCTTATGTATAGGTTTGTATATTACGTTGATACCACAGGGTCGGAGAAGTTTACCAATCCTGTCAGTTACTTTACTTATAAATGGAAGGTACGCCGTCCCGCGTGTGGGCTGTTCAGTTTTCTTTGGTCCTCGTCTTGGATGCCGCGCCCTCTGGATCTCTTTTTGTGAATAGCCGTTGGCTACGAAGGCTGAGTCTAGAATTTTTAATTCAGCCTTTATGTGTTTAATGTCACAAATCCTTTCCGCTTGTTTGCTGAGTGTTTTTATTATCACGTATTTTTGTTTAAGTTGGTGATACAACGTTTTATGTAGGTACCGGTTAGTGTGCGTGGGTTTTCTGTAGACCGTATGTTCTAGGCGGAAGTCTGTTGTCCTTTTTACCAGTATGTCCAGGAAGGCCAGACTGTTGTTACATTGCTTTTCCATTGTGAATTGTATATTTGTATTCTGGTTGTTCAGGTGCCTCAAGAATTGCTCCAGAGTGTCATCTCCGTGGTTCCAGATTACAAATGTGTCATCCACATATCTGAACCACGTCTTTGGTTTGAGCGGTGCGTTAGCTAAAACTTTTTCTTCAAACCTCTCCATAAAGAAGAATTATTATCATCACTCTCTTTTCTGTTACACTGCAGGGGTTCACAAACGATTCCGAATTTCTTAGGATGAAAAGAATACTCAACACAGCACAGGCTCATCGCATCTACAATCGTACCGAACGAGCATTATTACGAGAAAGAATTCACACCACTCGCAAGAAACTGGCTACAACGGTCAGCAGTTTATTAATATTTCACAAACAGCTAAGCATGAAACTAATACCAGAAGATTGGGACAAAGTAGACAACATTACTTACCGTTCCATGACTGCAGACTTGGAAAGAAGCACAGTTACGCAAAAAAGAAAGTTCCAGAGATGTCAAGACACACAGCGCAGTCCCACCACACATACAGATATTTCGCGCACCGTGATCAACCTCTCGAGTCGCTCACTGACACTGGCAGAGACATCGCTCCTGGCCAAAGGGAGAAACTTCGCGGTCACACCCCGGGAAATACCCACAGAGGATATTATTGCCAACGTGGAAGCAGCGATACATACACTACCAACGGAACAGGCCGAGGAAATCCGACGTGAAGCCTCCCGCATCCTATGCAAGGCAAAAGCCCCCAAGAGCAACATCATGGCACAAGAAAGGAAGGCCATCAAGACTTTGAACTCAGACAACGATATCGTAATTCTTCCTGCAGACAAGGGTGACGCTACGGTCATCATGGCAAAGAAAGACTACAACTCAAAAATTCAAGAGCTTCTATTTTCCGGAATGTTTAGGAAACTGCCGAAGGACCCGACTACAAGGTTTCTCCGAGAAACAAACAAGCTCATCAAGAACTCACAACTGAATGAAGACATCAAAAAGAGCACCTGCAAAGGCAAAGCATTACCTACGAGGCTATATGGACTACCAAAAATTCACAAGGAGGGCATTCCCTTACGCCCGATAGTAAGCAGTATAGGCTAACCAACTTACAGCTTAGCTAAACACTTGTCTACCTTGTTGCAACCACATATTGGCAACACACCATCCTATATTAAAGACTCCAGTCATTTTATACAGAAACTCCATGAAATTCCTTTAAAACCGGAAGATCGTCTCGTCAGCTTTGACGTGGTTTCCCTCTTCGCAATGGTTCTCGTAAAAGAGACTCTAGGCTACATGCAGAACTTGTTTTCCAAAGACATTGTGGAATTGTTACAACAGTGCCTTTCCTCTACTTACTTCCAGTGGAACTACAACTTTTATGAACAAACCGATGGCATCGCCATGGGCAGCCCACTCAGCCCAGTGGTTGCAAATTTCTTTATGGAGAGGTTTGAAGAAAAAGTTTTAGCTAATGCACCGCTTAAGCCAAAGACATGGTTCAGATATGTGGATGACACATTTGTAATCTGGAACCACGGAGATGACACTCTGGAGCAATTCTTGAGGCACCTGAACAACCAGAATACAAATATACTATTCACAATGGAAAAGGAATGTAACAACAGTCTGGCCTTCCTGGACGTACTGGTAAAAAGGACAACAGACTTCTGCCTAGAACATACGGTCTATAGAAAACCCACGCACACTAACCGGTACCTACATAAAACGTATCACCAACCTAAACAAAAATACGGGATAATAAAAACACTCAGTAAACGAGCGAAAAGGATTTGTGACATTAAACACATAAAGGCCGAATTAAAAATTCTAGACTCAGCCTTCGTAGCCAACGGCTATTCACGAAAAGAGATCCAGAGGGCGCGGCATCCAAGACGAGGACCAAAGAAAACTGAACAGCCCACACGCGGGACGGCGTACCTTCCATTTATAAGTAAAGTAACTGACAGGATTGGTAAACTTCTCCGACCCTGTGGTATCAACGTAATATACAAACCTACACATAAGATCAGACAGCTACTGAACTCAGCCAAGAACAAATGAGACCCCCTTTCATCAGCTGGGGTATACAAAATTCCATGCAGCTGCTGTCATGTTTACATTGGTTCCACAATGCGCAGTGTTGCCACCAGATTAAAAGAACAAAGACGAAACTGCAGGTTAGGACAAATAGAAAAATCTTCGGTTGCAGAACATGCATTACTGTGGGGCCATGACATCCAATTCAACAACACGACAGTCCTCTCATCAAGTGTCTGCTACCATGCCCGCCTACAGAGAGAAGCAATAGAAATATTTAAACACAAAAATAATTTTAACCGCAAAGAAGCACTTCGCATAAATAAAGCCTGGGTTCCCGCATTACAGGGACTTCAATCACACGCACATGAATACAGAAACAGTAAAGACATGAAACAGCCACTTCCCGACCAGAGCCAATCAGAACGCGATCTGCCTTAGCCCCGCCTCTTTCCAGCCAGTATAAATTAGGACGTGTGGACACCTGCTTCATTCGACTCCTGACTTCTACAGCAGACGGATCAACCCTGAGGATGCTAGGCGCAGCTCCTGGCGAAACGTCGGTTCCTTCAAGAACTTCTAGACCACGGCCCATAAGCCCGGAAGATAACATTCATCTTCAAGATGCCGGCCATGAAAGCCTCAGCTTATATATTAGTTTTAAGTGTACTTAAAAAGGACAGTTCCATGTTGTCAGTAGATCTACTGACATTAAATTCTCCAACTGACTCATATGCTTCCCGCCACAAAAAGTTGTATGTCTCATAGCATATGAGAACCCCAAGTGGTCTACCGAAAAACATACGAGTCAGTTGGAGAATTTAATGTCATGTTGGCACGTTGGCCTTAGTAGCTCAGTGGTTTAGAGCAACCGTATGGAGAGCGGGAGATCCATGGTTCAAATCCCGGCTATGGCATTGAATTTTTCAGTCTGACTCTACTCATCTAAATTTGTGTTTGAAAAAATTTACATCTACTTTCCTAATATGGGAACTTATTGAACCGCCCTCATAAAGAAACTCCTGTAGGATGAAATTCCAGCATACTGGTGGTGCTGATATGAGTGTTATTAACAAATACTTATTTTATTTTGCCATTATTAGTTTGGATTTTTAAAGCCAGCTCATAGTGATACAGCTTTTAAACATTTGTTATTACTTCAGTCTCCTTTTAATGACAATGAAATGTGTAATGAAACTATTTCTGTGTTATTTTATTTAGCACTGATATGTGGAGTGTTAACAGCTCTTTTACCTGTACTGGTTCTGTATGTATATACTCACCACAGTGGCTGCCTCCAGATCTTTTCTCTGGCGTTTCCTGGATGGACCATCTGGTGAAAGAATGTTAGCGACATCATAGCTCTCAAGACTATTACTTATTTTAGGCTGGAGGCCTGTCGGAGCCTTTACCTGCAAAATTCATTTCTCATTCTCATTGACCTTTTAATGGCTGATGCACGAACAAAATGGTATATACTTTTTAAATTGCAACACTTTTATGAAGCAGATCTTGGAAGGAATGCAATGTTTCCTTTCATCTTGTATAAATAAATACTCTAGTGGAAGCAAATCTTTATTCTGATCATAGATGCCAGACAACTACCATCATCATTTACAACTGCAGGTATATAGAACAAAAAGAAGTATTTCAGGAAGTGGAGTGCCATTGTTACTAAAATTAGGAAAATGAGTCAATCTTGTATATATTCCACTTACAAGTTTTTTTTTAATGAAGACTAGTTTCTGGGAACTTCTTCCCTATCCTCAGTTCTATGGTTGACTGATGATGCATCTGGCTTGGTGTCGTGCTACCATCTAATGTTCTGGCAAGTTTGATGATGTCATGTACGGCGGGAATTTCAAAATTCATCAAGAGGTCCTGTTTCTTTGTAATAAATATGTTTTCCCAAATCTGTAGTTCTAGAAGTTTCTTTGCCTGTTTGCCTCTAGAACTACAGATTTGGGAAAACATTTATTATGAAGAAACAGAACCTCTTGATGAATTTTGAAATTCCCGCCATAGATGACATCATCACACTTACCAGAACATTAGATGGCAGCACAACACCAAGCCAGATGCAAACACCGGATGCATCATCAGTCAACCACAGAACTGAGGATAGGGAAGAAGTTCCCAGAAACTAGTCTTCATTAAAAAATCTTGTAAGTGGACAAAAGTATATACAAGATTGACTAATTTGCCTAATTTTAGTAACTGCAGGTATCTTTGTGATTGCCAAACTATATAAATTATCAGGGATATGTCAAGGAGTAAATTTATAAAAGATGATGTGAGTCTTATTAGAAAAACTTAATTATTAATTAGAAACATCTCACTTATGATTAATAATAATTAATGAATATTGTGACACAGTGGCAATTGCCCAAGCTTTTTGGGAGGTTGTGCGGGACAACTGGAGACATAAATACATGTGTCCACGCTCTCGCCTAGTATAAACAATAGAAAAACTAGAATCTTCTGGATGTTTAAGTTCTCCTCCACCAGAACATTCTAGAATGCTCTGTGGAAAATTCTAGCAGCTATATAAGCTAGCAGGCTTGCAGATAGTGGATTTCTGATGTGACAGTTTTATGGGGGTGATGTGACCTGCAGTGACTGCTGCTATTAGTTCAACAACTTTATTTTGCGGCAGACAGTGACGTGACAGAAAGAACTGAACTAGATCATATTAATAAAGTGACATAGAAGTGAAAGGCAGCGAAAATTGAACTACATCATATAAAGAGGTGACAATGAAAACCAAACTTGATCATATTAATGAAGCCTTTTTTTAATGTCATGTCCTCCAACAATAACTCATATCAAACAATGAATGAAAGGATGTTCAAATGAGCCCAGGGTCTATAGAGCATAGAGCTACCAGACATTCATCTTTGAGAATAAGAGAAAACCTCCAACGTCATATCGGATGATGAATGAAATGTTCAAATGAGTACAGGGTAAATAGAGCTTAGAGTTAACAGACATTCATCTTTCAGGATAAGAGAAAACCTCCAATGTTAAGTCATATCGGACAATGAACGAAATGATGTTCAAGTAAGTACAGGGTACATAGAGCTTAGAGTTAACAGACATTCATCTTTCAAGATAAGAGAAAACCTCCAATGTTAAGTCGTATCGGACGATGAATGAAATGATGTTCAAATGAGTACAGGGTACATACAGCTTAGAGTTAACAGACATTCATCTTTCAGGATAAGAGAAAACCTCAAACGTTAAGTCATATTGGACAATGAATAAAATGATGTTCAAATAAGTACAGGGGACATAGAGCTTAGAGTAACCAGACATTCATCTTTCAGGATAAGGGAAAACACTGGGAAAAATCTTATTCAGATAACTCACCCTGACCGAGATTTAACCTTGGGATCACTTGAATGAGAGAGACACACTACCATCAATGCTACAGAGTTTGGCTCTTAGTGATGTGACAATGAGATCTACGCGAACTGATAATAAAAATTGAACTAGATCACACTTGACAAGTGACTTAAAGTGAAAAGTCAGAATATTTATAATCAAAGTGGATGGAAGTTGTTTTTACTTTGACTTAAGCATAGCCGGCTGTTGAATCAATAAAATTTTATGTCAATAAGGGAAAGAGATTTTTATTAAATTTAAAATCATTGGAACTTGCACATAGAAGAGCAAATAATTAAACACTCATATTGCTTCACTTTTTGAGGATTTATTGTCCTCATTTTTGTCTGCTGGTCAACTAACCAGTTATTCCTTGAGTAACTGCAGTATGTAGGGTTGGTTAATTTAGGGATTTGACTGTTACTGTTTTAACTTATGTTTCTGAAATGTTCTTTTTGTCTTGAGTTTATGTTTTACTTTGTTTTATCAATGTATGTTTTGTTGCAATATTAACATTCTATTATATCAGTGCTTTCTTTTCTGATGAGATTATGTCTGTGAGTTCTATTTTAGTATTTTTATTTTGTGGTGCAA
This sequence comes from Mantis religiosa, assembly GCA_030765055.1. NCBI lineage: Eukaryota > Metazoa > Arthropoda > Insecta > Mantodea > Mantidae > Mantis > Mantis religiosa. The sequence goes on along the minus strand of CM060953.1, from coordinate 206,335,992 downwards.
GAAACAGCTGAACTCTTTAACAATCTTTTTGGAATGAGTGAAATATCTAGGAGTGGTATGTATAGGAGATTATTTTATTTATTTCTGCTTTTCAAACTTTTCAATTTTTTTCTCAACTAGTTCAGCTATTAATCCATTATGTTTAGTATCTACACTCTTTCCCATATTGCTTGTTTACCAATTAGTAAGTTGGCAGTATGTTTGTGTGGTCTATGGTCATAACTGTAATATTTGTTTATATGCTTTCTGTTAAATTCAAACTTTATTTTGCCAGTAATCCTGGTGAGCTTTGTTTCCAAAAGAGGTTGTATTTTTTTTTTCTTTCTTCAGTGAATTTTATGGCAATTCCTGAAAATTTATAACTTATTCATGTTCCATAATTATTTGGTTCACTGTGAGCATGTTTCAATGATCTGAAAATGTCATGTATAATAAAATTCCCTTACATATTAAATTAAATCATCATACAGACTATGTCAAATGCTTAAGTCTCCTGACAATAAAGATATATAATTAATGATCTTGTACTTACCTCCCTATCTTTATCATTCAATTTCGCTATCTCCAAAAATGCAGCTATTTTCTTCTTCTTTTTCTCTAGTCGCTTCAGTTTCTTTGGTGTGAGAGGTTCCATTTTTATGTTATCGTACATTCTCACTCTGTGGACAATGATTTGTACATTCTGTATTAGGATATGCAACTTACCTGTTGCCAGTTCATGACAGAAATAAGTACAGAAACAATTTTAAGAAATATGCATGCATTATGACATTCCCAGTTCATGTTTGTTTACTCTAGCAGGCACACATATTTCTAACAAAAATTCAATATAAAATTTCACTAATTCAAGAAAAATAATTTTTCCAAAAACAGTCCTTGTATGTGAACTACATAAATGCTGGTCTGGTTTACTTAGTTGGCCTCAGTTGATCAAGGTACCAACTTCAAACCCAGCCCAGACCACAGATACCACCATAATACCTGGAACACCAAAATGATCTGTTCAAGAATGTTCCCACCTCTTGCCAGATGAGCATATGTTGGCAATTACTACTCTTATCCAAGAAGAGTATGTGACCTCATTCCAGTTTAGTCCAATTGGAAAAATCTTTTTTTTTTCCTTGTTTGTAATTTACGTCCTACAACATTAAGTCATATCGGACGATGAATGAAACGGGTGAAGTGATGCTCAAATGAATCTGGGGTCCATGGAGCTTAGAGTTACGACATTTGTTTATCAGGAAAAGGAAAAAACCCAGAAAAACCTTATCCAGGTAACTCACCCTAACCAAGATTCAAACTCGGGACCTCTTGAACGTGAGGCAGTCACGCTACCGGGGCAGGCACGGAAAGATCTATGGGATGATTTTCCGTATGGGAAAAAATCTTTATAAAAATTGTTGTAGAATCATGAATTTCAAAACTCCACCACTGACTTCTTTGACAAATACTTCATGCCATCTATCAACGATACGAAGAAAGAGGAAACCACTACAATTTGCACTAGTCGAGACTCAGCTGACAATGGCAGCAACATCTCTTGAAACATGTCCTGTGAAAAACAGTGTTAGTGAAGCAATGTGTCAATATCTTCTTGACTCACTTTTATTTTAACTTGTGCTTCACTGTCTCTATGCTTCTTTCAATTTTTATACTCAGTATATAAATGTTAACTATGCATATAAAATAGAAACATACAAATTTATCCATCTACTGGGAGAGACTGGATGCTCATTCATTAGCATTCATACCTCTTTTTAATATAATTCATCTCATTATAGAATATACCTGTATAATATTCAATAAATTTCTTGTAGTTCAAATGAATAAAGTGAACTTGTTGGTATACAAGATTGCAAAACTTAGTTTGGGTATATCAGGCAATTAGACACAAGTCATCTTAAATGAAATTGGATTTATCACATCTGTTCGGCAAAGAATTCTTGCATTAAAGTTCAAGAAACTAATGTTAAATACTCAAAACAGATTGTATACTAACTAAAAAATATATCATGTAATGACAGGCGCAATCAAGATAATTAGTATAATGTAACTGGTACAAGCTGAATGATATGTGGAATGAGAACTACCCTCACCACCCTCAGTTTTCTTATTCATTTCCACAATTTCAATGTAGATATTTGAAACATCTTTTGAGTTCTACATTCTAAAGGTATTCTAAGAATTCAATCAAAAGTATTCTATCCAAAATTTCAGGACAGAGCAGGCAAGTGTTCATATTACAAAAAAGGGCCATATGTATTATTTGTGGTGTTGAACCCCATCATTCCTGTAGGCCCTTATTTAAAACATCTTACTCTTGCTGGAGAATACATTTATTCTCTGTTAAGCTATCTTACAGTAATAATAAACCTTGGTGTACCTGACCAGAGTATAAGAAATTCATGCAATTTGCACAGGCCAGCAAATAGCTTAAAACTGTTCCAGAAAGGATGTTACTATTGTGCAATAAGAATTTACAATAACTTTCATACTACTTGAAACTATTTGGTAATCCTAATCTTCATAAGATCTTCAAGAAACATTTCAAGTCATTTTTATATATCACTCACATAAAATATGAAGGGATTTTCTAATATCCCATTCAATAGGTAATTGTTCAATACTTGGAGCACCATTATTGTTAATCTATTGCCATACATGTTCTGATGTTGATGCTTTAAAAATTTTCATATGTTATACAAAATGTAAGTGTTAAAAAAAACACAAGTGTACTAGTGATGGTGGGTGTATTTCTGTAGCGATGCATTTGCCTTAAATGTATGTGTCCAATGTCCCTGAGCTTTACTCGTGAAGACTTGATGAATGTACAAACAAGTCTCATGGTGTTGGAGCTGCATTTTGACATCAACATATTAATCTCCATAGATTAATACCTACTGTTAGAACACCATTGGTCAATTTAATCTGTTGAAATTATAATTAGAGCTGTCACTTTTTTAATTAGAAATAAATATATGAATAAACAAATATATTCACAAATGCTAACATGTTCTATGTAAGTTACTGAAATCTCGACTTTTGATAAAACAATACTGTAGCTAAGTCTTCCGTGGAAGGCCAGGAAGTTCCTGCAGTGCTGTCAAATTCATCCATGAGAAGAGTAGCCCTGTAAAAGCCCCACATAGAACGTTGGCAAGAGAATTATTTGCAGTCAAGCAGAGGCCTTATCCGTAATACTTAGCTATAATAGATACTGACTGCCGAAGCCTACGTAGTGAATTAAAACTGAATATCTTAAAAATTTAAATAACATTTCCTCTTAACAAAACATATATTGAAAGATCTTAAATGCCTTTGGCGATGACTGATAGTGGCACGGCCCTGAGGTATTGAAATATATGTAGTCAAAGTTTAGGTTACAACTCCTTGGTTAGTGTATAAATAAACGATTTCCTGAGATATTCCAAATACATCCGAGTTAGTTGAAGGTTGGTCGGCTGTTTCTATATAATTACCGAAATATGTCTTAACTGGAGATCTATGTCCAATCCAATAAGCAATCGCGAAATCGTGTTCGATTTCTGCACATTTTTGAACCATTACTTCAAGCATGTTACGGTATAACACGTGAGTACTGTGAGGTTGACAACGACACAGATGATTTTAACATAAACTATATGCTATTAATTGCTTTAATTATTTAAATTAGAGCTCAACATAGCGTATATCTGTATATTAGTTGCGTTTGAATTTCGCATCCTTATTGAGGTTATGTTGCTAGGTAACATTTGAAATTTCAATTTTTAATTTGATATACAGAATCTAAATATAATAACTTACTTGAGTTAAAAAAAAACTGAAGAGACTTCAGAAGTTCCTGTGTTGGCTTCTAAAAGAAAGGTGAAGCTTTTATTTATGAGATTAAATTACTTTATTACATGATCATCTCGCTTGCAAGCCCATGTTACACTTTCGGAAGACAAATTCCCTTCCAATTCCCTCTCTTGAGAGGCCATGTTAGCCACTACAAATTTATACCATTGCCATCTAGGAGAAGCTGAGAAATGCAATATGGATGGTCAGGTGTTAAGTGGTGTGGCACATATTAATCTAAATTAGATGCGTAGAAAGTGTCTGAAGATATTTTGGTAAAGATGACACTAGATTTCCGGTGTGTTTGTCGCCTTTGTTTAGCTGAAAACGAATCTCTGATGCCTCTTTTCAAAGATGAATCTAATGACATTATGCCAACATTGACTGCCAAAATAAAGAGTTTTGCACCGCTTTTAGAGGTACGTTTTATTAAGTAAGGTGTAATATTCACTACTAAAATAAATATTTATGGTAGAAATGTTAATAGTAATTTTTATCTTCCATTAAACAGCTGTTTGCTGGAGACGGATTACCGGATCAAGTCTGTCAAAAATGTGTCGTTCAAGTTGATGTGTCCTACAAATTTAAGCTTCAGTGTGAAACTTCTGATGCAACTCTTAGGAAATATGTCGCAGACCAATGCATTGCTGTAAGTTAACATTATGAAGCTGTTATTGTTGAACTAGGTTAAACCAGTTCACCCTAACCTACAAATACGTACTGTGTACCCATCACAAGATGAAATGAAATGTGTAGTGTTTAACGCCCGCTTTTAGTACATACGGTACCGCAGGCGGTGACACTGATGATACATGAGATGAAGATGGAGCACCGGTGGAATGAGATGGCGGGGGAAACTGGAGGTCCCGAAGAAAACCCGTCCCAACGCCGTGTTGTCCATCACATCTCACTTTGCGGTCTCCTGGGATCGAACCCGGGCCGACTTGGTGAGAGCCAAGCGGTCTAACCATTGAGCCACGGCGCGGCCTCCATCACAAGATGGCAAGCGGACCTGAAGAGGGAGATTTTTTTGTCTAATTTACTTCCTCCAATGTTAAGTCATATCGGACGATGAATGCAATTGGTGAAATGATGCTCAAGGGATACCAGGGTCCATAGAGCTTAGAGTTACGTGACATTCGTCTTTCAGGATAAGGAAAACCCCGAAAAAAACTTATCCAGATAACTCTCCCTGACCGAGATTCGAACTCGGGATCTCTTGAAAATGAGGTAGACAGCCTACCAGCTACGCTACCGCGGCGGGCGAAGAGGGAGAGGGGCTTGAACGGTTTATCTGTTCTGTTAGTGGATTTGTTTATTATGAAATGAGAATATGAGAGTACATATGAGTCACCCATGCTGCCAGATCTAGTGCTCGTTTCAGTAACTGCAGTGATAGGTATTATGTACTGTCTACCCACCAGAATAAGACAAGCGGGGCCTGAAGAGGGAGAGGAGCTTGAACTGTTTATCTGTTCTGATAATTGATCTGTTTACTATGAAATGAGTGTATGAGAGCACATACGACTCACTCATGCTGCCAGATCTAATGCTCATATCAGTAACTACATTGGTAGTTATTATGTATGGATGAGTAATGTGAGAACACTGTGTACTTTAGATGAACGTAACATCCTTTTCTCATCCGGACAGCGAGCATAAACATCATACAGACAGCAAAAGTGATTATGTTACACATTCCCCTGCCTTGCCTTCTTGTGTTGAGTGGACAGTACTATTCTGTTGAAATGGGATGTATTATGCGTAAATTAATTTAATGAGCATATTTGTTGAATAAATATGTTAAATAATATTTAAGACCATACATTTTTTGTCATTATCATCATCATTATTATAAATGCAGTTTATTATTGGTTCTTTGTTAACAGCAAAATCCACATGACATCCTTGTCACAGTTCTCGAAAGCGATAGTACGGAAACAAGGAATGGAATAAAGAATGAAGTGAAAGAAGAAGTAGAAGAGTTTGATGCTGGAGGACAAAGGTTTGCTATACAACATACTACATTCATAGTTTTAAGTAAGCAGGCTTTTATTTTCCAGTGCCATGGAATAAAAATACTGGACAGCAGTATGCAAAACAGCAGAAGCAGGGGCTTCTAGTGGAGAGATGTGGTACTATACCCTGTTCCTCTTCCAGGTTGGTCAAGAGGTTTCTGAGATAATATTGCACAAACTTCCACAGCAAATGATCACTCTTTTTATTTATATCTCTAGCAGCTATTGTCACTACTGATAACACTGTACAGCAAAAAAAAAAAAAAAAGTCAAAACTTGAAACTGTATAAAATCTATGTTGTTGTGTGCACTGAATTAAAAACTGCATTCCATTTTTTCATATCACGTAAGGCTTTTGTTCAGTGATGCAATTCCACTTTTTTTCTAATACTTGCTTGGCTGTGTAAAAAAGGAAGCTAGCTACAGTGACGCAATAAATATTACACAAATACAACTTTTTGCAACAAAAACTTCACTTATCTTAAGAAAATGATGTACATTTTTCTTATTAATTGATGAGATCGATTTCACGAACATTCGTTTGCATCTTCAGTCAACACACTTCGTCGTCAAGGATACTAGCACAGGTTATTATGTCTTGTTTTGGTATTACCAAAATCTGAAAACAAAAACAAACCTAAAAACAGAATCAACTGCTGGTATTTTAAAATTCATTACGCGATGTTTATTTTTTAAAATAAATATTTTTTCCCAAACTATTAAATCTATTGGACCATTTAATTGTTTTAATAATTTAACTTCAGGATTTATTTCATGGTTAAATGACCAAAAATGATCTGCTACGGCCAATTTATCAGTTTATTTATACTTAATGTTACGAAAATGTTCTTTTTTTCTGGTTTCCAAATTGCATTTTCTCTACTCATATCAATAATTACACAAAAAATAAAACTTTTACCCCTTTCTCACACAAATTTGCTGTTTTTAATAGATTAATAAATATACCCATGAATAAAGAGGAATTTAATAAAGAATATAAACATATTATTAATACTGCTTTAAACAATGTTTTAATAAAAAATTTATACAAAAAAAATTAAAAATTTAAATATCAAATAACTGTTAATGATAGAGTCAACATGAAAAATTCAATGACATGACCAGGATTTGAACCACGGATCTCCTGGTTTCCATTCAGTCGCTCTAACCCATTGAGCTACCATGGCCAACGTGCTGTTTCAACATTAAATTCTCCATTTGACTTGTATGTATCCCTGGCAAACCACTAGGGGCTCTCGCATTCGAGATACACTGTTTGTGGCGACTTACTATCGTTAACTCATTATTATTATTATTATTATTATTATTATTATTATTATTATTATTATTATTATTATTATTATTATTATTATTATTATTATTATTATTATTATTATTATTATTATTATTATTATTATTATTATTATTATTATTATTATTATTATTATTATTATTATTATTATTATTATTATTATTATTATTATTATTATTATTATTATTATTATTATTATTATTATTATTATTATTATTATTATTATTATTATTATTATTATTATTATTATTATTATTATTATTATTATTATTATTATTATTATTATTATTATTATTATTATTATTATTATTATTATTATTATTATTATTATTATTATTATTATTATTATTATTATTATTATTATTATTATTATTATTATTATTATTATTATTATTATTATTATTATTATTATTATTATTATTATTATTATTATTATTATTATTATTATTATTATTATTATTATTATTATTATTATTATTATTATTATTATTATTATTATTATTATTATTATTATTATTATTATTATTATTATTATTATTTATTATTTATTTATTAATTAATTAATTAATTATTATTATTATTATTATTATTATTATTATTATTATTATTATTATTATTATTATTATTGTTATTATTGTTATTATTATTGATCCGTGGTTCAAATCCTGGCCATGGCATTAAATTTTTCATATTGACTCTATCAAAAACTTTAGCCTGTATATGGCTAGTATGAAGAAATTATTAATTTCCATCAGTTAACTAAAAATAGTTAGTTAAATGATGAAGCCTGGGACTCAAGTACTTACTTTACTTACTTTAGTAAGTTGCCACAAACAGTGTATCTCAGATGCGAGAGCCCCTAGTGGTTTGCCAGGGATACGTACGAGTCAAATGGAGAATTTAATGTTGGGACGGCACGTTGGCCATGGTAGCTCAATGGGTTAGAGCGACTGGACGGAAACCAGGAGCTCTGTGGTTCAAATCCTGGCCATGGCATTGAATTTTTCGTGTTGACTATAAAAAACCTTAGCCTATATAATGGTAGTATTAAGAAATTATTAATTTCCATCAATTAACTAAAAACTGTTAATATTTCTACCCTTAAAAAATAAAAGACGATTATAATTTTAAAAGAAATTTATTGTATTTATTTATTTGTATTGTATTTATTTCATCCTTTGGAACATAATACATATGTTATAGGACACGTCAGTTCAAGATACAAAGATAAATGTAAAAAGTTACATAAGACTAAGTTACTTACCATCCTTGTGTTAATAAACATTTTCAAAATTTTTATAAAGAGTTTGGTATAACTTAAGTTCCTCAAAATAAATATAGTATTAAAAATTTACTCCATTTCTCTAAAAAAGATAAAATTCCTAACAATAAAAAATCTGTTATTATCATTTAATTGTTTAGATTGTGATAAAGTTTATATTAGAAAGACGAAACGTAATTTGTAAACCAGAACGAAAGAACATTTTCGTAACATTAAGTATAAACAAACTGATGAATTGGTCCGTAGCAGATCATTTTTGGTCATTTAACCATGAAATAAATCCTGAAGCTAAATTATTAAAACAATTAAATGGTCTGATAGATTTAATGGTTTGTAATGAATTTTGAAATACAAGCAGTTGAATCTGTGTTTAGGTTTGTTTTGTTTTCAAATGTTGGTAATACTGAAAAAAACATATTAACCTGTGATAGTATCCTTGACAATGAAGTGTGTTGACTGAAGATGCGAACGAATGTTCGTGAAATTGATCTCATCAATTAATAAGAAAAATGTACATCATTTTCTTAAGATAAGTGAAGTTTTTGTTGCAAATAGTTGTATTTGTGTAATATTTGCTTGGCTGTTACTTCAAGTGCAGTCTGACTGCATATGAACATCATTAATCTTACAGGTGGATGCTAGTGGAAGTTATTGGATTACACATTTCCTGTTTACATTCTTTTTCAAATGTCTATGTGTATCCTTCCTCCACTGCTAGTTAAAAAAAAAAAAAAAAAAAAGAATTCAGGCAGTATGGTTACTTGCTATTGTCGAGACTGTTTATATGTTATGTTCTGTGTTTGCATGTCATATTAAGGGCATATGAGATAATGGGGTCACTTCCTGCACACCCATCTTAACTTCTTTCCACCGAACCTGGAAATGATGAACGACAAGCATGAAGAAAGATTTCATCATCAAATATCCCAAATGGAAAGGCAATATGCAAGAAATTGTCTCCTAATATACTTGCACTTATGTTGGTTTCTTGTCTTCAAGTGTTCTGGGCCCAGCCACAAAAAGTCTTCCAGAAAAACATTTTAAAACTTTTTCATGTAATTTTTTTTCTTTTTTGTTAGTATTTTACTTTTTAAAATTATTTGACATTTTAACAGTCTTCATCACAATCTCTTCAATAAAATTGGTACTTTTGAATGCTAAATGTAGTAAAAGTTTGAGTCTGTAACTACATTTATTACAAGAAAAAAAAAAAAAAAAAAAAACATCAGATTTTAACCAAAATATTAAATATGGTAGCCAAAGAAAATGGTACGTGATAGGCAATTTCTGACATCAAATTTTAATTTAGAAGACCTAAAATAGTAAAATTTACATATTTTCATTTTATGGCATGAAAAAACTTAAAATTTTGTTGTTCAGTGTAATCAGTTTAGGCAAGATATCAAGAATAAATTATCTAGAATTTATACTGCTTATCATTTCTAACCTTGAGTTAAATGCAATGGAAGGCAACAATATTGAGAATGCAATAAGCAAGATATGAAATTAGCACAATTTTGAGTCGAACTAATACTCAATGCTCCATTTATTGCTAGTATTTACCTAGAACACGTTTTGTTAGGATCTTCCTAACATCATCAGCTGTTGTCAACAGTTCTTGTTGTTGTTAATGTTAGGAAGATCCTAACGAAACACATTCTAGGTAAATACTAGCAATAAATGGAGCATTGAGTATTAGTTCGACTCAAAATTATATTAATTTTGTGCTTCATTGTATCATAGTCCTTACACATTGGAATATGAAATTAGTATTTATTTGCATGTTTTAATCTTCTGGAAATGTAAAATATGATATTAGGTCATTTTTAGTGTCAATAATAATTATTATTATACTGGCAGGTTGAAACTGTACATGAATTAAATTTGCATATGAATGCAACATATATTTGACACATTTTTTCCATTCTTTTGGACAAACAACTATTCTAAACCAAGTATTGTGTTTAGAAGTAATAACTGTGCACATGTGTGACCTGCCTAGTCTGATTTGTTCATCACAGATAGACACGTTGGTGTGTTACAGATCTTGCAGTGAAGACAGTTACTCCGAGGCATGGGTTGACGACAAGAAGGATCAGCCACCACCCAAGAAACGAAATAAACTCAAACTCTCCAAGAAGCAGCCTCACAGAACGAAAACAGTCCAGAAAAAAACACCCAAAGTTAAACAGCGCAAGGTCAGTAAAGCTGCCAGTACAGACACAAAAGATGGGATAAAGACAGAAGGTGCAGAAAGTGAAAGTGCAACGGACGTGAAGTCTGAGGAGGAGAAGCAAGAACGTAAAGTGTTTCAGTGCAATGACTGCGGTAAAGACTTTGCCAAGAAGACACAGTTGGCCCTGCACATGAGCGGTCACACAGGGGCCAAGCCCTTTGTATGTCCACAGTGTGGTCGCACATTTGCCAGTCGCATCAACCTCAAAAAGCATGTGTTCACACATACAGGACAGAAACCCTATCTGTGTACGGGTTGTGGCATCTCGTTTGGTAGGATTGACACTTTAACCAAGCACATGCGATCCCACACAGGGGAACGTCCATTCCATTGTAATATTTGTGGTTCTGCATTTGCACGGCGATCTACGTTCACCAATCATGTGCGCACTCACAGTGGGGAGAAACCCTATCTTTGTACTGAGTGTGGCTGGAGATGCGTGCAGAGCTATGACCTCAAGAAACACATGCGCTGCCATACAGGTGCGATACATTCACATGACAAATTCTTTTATTCACTTATAGAACTTAATGGAGGGCTGACCTTGTTTGTGAGCATCTGTCTCCTGTATGAGGGATCCTGGGTTTGATTCCCAGTAGGGGTGGGAATTTTCTAGCCAAGATTATTTTCTATGTTCCCAGAGTATAAACAAGAGTATTAATGTGTGTATAATCTAATGTGCCAAGCCATCATCATTGACTATAGGCAGTAGAAGTTGCAGTTAAAGGCATGGTATAAATGGAACCTGATTTGTTACACTCACATGACTTTCTCTACTCTTGAAGAAATTATTCTTAGAAATACTTATTCCTCTATCTAGTTCATGGTAACAGGGCTGTGTGGCTATATTCTATCTGCAATTGCAGCAGGCAGGGTCTAAGTCTGTATAGATTTTAACTACTACAGTTTGGCCGGCCATTCTCCGGCTCTGGCATTTATTGAGAGGGGGAAGCGGGCTATTCCTAGTTCTTTAGTGGGAATTTCAAGCAAAGGAACATGCATATTTTAAATATTTTACGCATTTGCATATTTCACGAACCATTAGTCATATTATTATAACAGTGATAATGATAAGACTTACAGACATTAAAAATCGGAATTTACGCATGCAAAAATAACTAAGAAAGTTCACAAGCACCAAAAGCAACTGAAGCCACGTGGTTCAAACAAAATTAAACTGGCAACACAGTGTTGGATTAGGAAGCCACGCCTAGCAGCGACAATGCTGATTGGTTCTAGCAGACAGTTTTAAATTCCTGACCACGACACCGGATATAGGGACTCCCAGTACTACCAACAGAAGCAGTTAGTGCACGTAAAAGGTGTGAAAAAAGTATTCGATTAGAGTGGTGTTGTAATGAATATTTTGCATGACAATGAAATTGCAAGTCAGTTTCAATGTTTTAAAGCTAATATAGTTCTATATTTTCATTCTAAAGATACTTTTGAGGATATGTTTTCAATTGCTCATTGCTGTATGTTGGTACTATTAAACTTCACTCTCTGCCTTCTGCAACCACAAAATGTCAGGGCCGGAGATCCAATGGCCGTACTGTACCTCATATTCTGTGCTTATGGAATTTTACAGCAGTGCTGCCTTTGATTGGGTATAGGAGTGTGCTGGAATTGTTTGCGATCATTCAACAAACAGCTTAAATAATGTCAGAACATTCAATCAGCAAGTTCGGTGGACAGCAATGTGAGACTTATGTCTCCTCGACCTTGGTAGTCAGCCTTAAAGAATTTTTGTCATGCTATGTAGTCCAAGCATTTTGAGTTTGGCAAGATAATATTGGTACCAAAGTATGCAAGGTGCATAATGTCAGGCAGTAACCTATGGAGGTGTTAGGGGTATGAGTGCTCAGACGGTAACTTCCTGACATTAATCTGAAACATAGTTCCTGTACCATTTTGCTCTAAAATGTATGGTTGCATAAATAAAAAAACAAAATTGATCAAAGTTCTGATTGCAAATATGTCATCACACCTTAATCGTTTACTTTTGCAATTAGGATAACAAGGTAGGGCTACAAAAGATAAGTTATTTGTGTCTAAAATGATTCGTTTAGCCACAAAATGATATGAAAGAACTAGATTTCTGCTTGTCTGATGCAATAAAGTTGCAGCCTTAATGCAATTCCTTTCTTGGAAGTGTTGAAAACAGTGTTGTTATGATAAATTAAATTTAAAGGGAGTCGATTAATGACACTAAACAACACTTACTTTTAAATTTTTCCGGAACATGTTTCAGAGACTTTGCCTCTATCCTCAGCCGGCCATCAACTGGTTCTCATTGGTGTAGTTGACGATATTTTGTCACAGGTCTCCTCTGGTGGCGGTTCAAGGAACTTGCTGAACAAATCTTTCTGGGGGATGTCGAAATTCAATACTTTGTTCCTATTTTTTGAAATGAAGATTTGTTCCCATGTGGATAGTTCTTGTTTTCCTGATGTATGTTTTAGTAGTTTTGGTTCTGGATTTATTTCAGAAAGTGGAGTGCCATTGTTACTAAAATAGAAAAATCCATAGTTTTCACCACTGGAGTAGAGCAGGTCTGGATTTATGTTGTGGTTTTTTTCCCAAAAATGTGTGGCAACTGCTGATTTTTCTAATTGTTTATATTTTATGTTTCTAAAGTGTTCCTTTGCTCTTGTTTCTAAATTTCTTTTGGTTTTTCCAATATAAATTTGACTACAGTCACTGCATTCAGTTTGATATATACCAGATTTTTTGTTAGATGGAATGGCATCTTTGATGTTTGAGCAAATTAGGTTTCTTAAGGAGAAATGGTTGACTGGTGCTAGTTGAATGTTTTGTTTTTTGAAGACTTTTTTGAATTTATCATAAGTCCATGGATGATAAGTGAATTTTTTGAAAATCATATTAGTTTCTGTAGCTGAGAGGGTTGTGATTTCCTTTAGTAGCTTCTTTTTTTTTTTTTCCTAAGTTCACTTTTTTGTGTTCACCAAAAGAAATTTAGAAACAAGAGCAAAGGAACACTTTAGAAACATAAAATATAAACAATTAGAAAAATCAGCAGTTGCCACACATTTTTGGGAAAAAAATCACAACATAAATCCAGACCTGCTCTACTCCAGTGGTGAAAACTATGGATTTTTCTATTTTAGTAACAATGGCACTCCACTTTCTGAAATAAATCCAGAACCAAAACTACTAAAACATACATCAGGAAAACAAGAATTATCCACATGGGAACAAATCTTCATTTCAAAAAATAGGAACAAAGTATTGAATTTCGACATCCCCCAGAAAGATTTGTTCAGCAAGTTCCTTGAACCGCCACCAGAGGAGACCTGTGACAAAATATCGTCAACTACACCAATGAGAACCAGTCGATGGCAGGCTGAGAATAGAGGCAAAGTCTCTGAAACATGTTCCGGAAAAATTTAAAAGTAAGTGTTGTTTAGTGTCATTAATCGACTACCTTTAAATTTAATTGCAGCCTTATGCTTGGCAACCCTGCAACATTGGCATGCAGTGGGTGTGCATTTAGAATAGAAAGTCTGTGACTGTGGGTTCGTAGAATTAAAAGTCTAATTTGCAGAAATTCAAAACGCTCTTTATTTCCGTAGAAAGACACTTGTACAACTCTGATACCAGCAGAATGACGTAATACACTAATGCAATCTTCAAGGCTATCTGCCACACATCCATAGACAAATGTATTCTCTCACTAGCAGCTTCACTGCACGAGTGCCTCGCAAGCTTTCTTGTCCCATGTTTATACATCTCTCACCGCCCTGTCTCTCCTCGGCAAATGTACAGCACTAGTGTGTGCCAGGGTGTGGCTTGGGCACTATCTGTCTCTTTCTTTTCCTCTCGCCAAATAACAAGCACTTTGCAACAGTATTGTAAACCGTAAACCTGTCAGCCATGACACATGCCATAACAGCAGGTTCTGTCAGTGCTTCAGATGTATCTACTGGATTCAGAACTATGGCAGTGTTTACAAATCAAGACATTCTTCTTGTTACATGTGTTTGAAGGAATTTAGTAACAATGACATCAAAATTAATCTCAAAACTATTTGTAGTTGGTTTATTGATACTCTTCACTTACTTTTTTATATTATTGAGAGACTAGTTTCAAAGCCATTCGCCTCCATTTTCAATCTCTTTCCAACTGGTATCTGTTGTCTGCTCTCTCTCTGGTGGTAGAACTATGAACTTTTTTGTCAAATTATCTACTGGTGGGATTTCAAAGTTCATTACTCGGTCCTTATTTTTCCATATTAATATGTTCTCCCATGTTGTCAATTTATTTTGATTTATCACTCCTTTTAATAATTTTGGATTTGGATCAATATCATGATATTCATTCCAAAAATGAAATGCCACTGCTGACTTATCTTCTTGTTTCAATCTGATGTTTCTAAAGTGCTCTTTGACTCTGGTTGTTAGATTTCTTTTAGTTTGATCTATGTAGCATTTTTCACAATTCTTACAACTTATTTGGTATATTCCGGATCTGTTAACTGATGGGATTTCATCTTTTGTTTTTGAATTTAGCAATTTTAAAATTGAGTGTCTATTAGTAGATGCCAAGGTGATATTTTGTTCCTTGAATATCTTTTTAAATTTATTAAATGCTTTTGGGTGATATGTGAATGAATTAACATTTGAATTTTTTATCCTTGAAGTGACGAGATATTCTTCTTGCTTATGGCAAAGCCGACTGCAACCCTTGAGATGTTTTCTAGTAGGAGAATTGCAAATCCAACAGTCATAGCATAGAGTCTTAACAGATCACATAAGTATCTTCTGTAAATAGACAAGTTAGTGTTGCAGTTATTGACCATTAGTAAATTTCCTGTTTAGCAATTAGATCAGCTATGATTTCATTTTACATGAATAAAGTATTTACATAATTAACATTTGAATTTTTTATACTTGAACCATCTTATGTGTAGCCTCTTACATATGGGTCTTGTGAATATGATTGAATAGCTTTAACCCTTTTGCCGATATAGACGTCATATAACGTCCAAGTTAAAATGCCCCAAACCGTTATGGACGTGTATAGACGTCCTGCGCATACATGCATTTACTGCCAGTTATTTTAATCTTCCTATTTTACAATCAATTTAAATTAGTTCTATAAGGGATGTAAACGTACCCTTAAAGGTTTCTTTTTGAATTGTACACCTCCAAACCTGGATAAACATCCAAGGGCACATATGCAGATTCACACCAAATAATATGGGTTTCCTTGTGAACTTTTTCGCAATACACTAGACATTTTCAAAATGGTTACAACTTCTTTGGTTGTGGGTGGTATACTTTTAGGAAAGTGTTTTCTCTCAAATATGAGGGGTGATGTCTTGGTGGATTTCTTACCGCCCCCCCCCCCACCCAGTATAAAGAGGCTTCTGAGTATTATAGTACTCAATTAGGTTATGAGGTCTTTATACGCGCAAGTACAGGTAGATGACTGTCTTGCATGAATTTACAGCTCTGAAAATTACTAAACAATTGTGCATGGTTACATCCAGTGGTATAAAAATACCTTTTTTTACCATATAACTTTTTCGTAAAGAACTATAGCTAGTAATAGCTGATCCACATCACCCATATTTGACCCCCCATTTCCCCCAAATAATGGAGTGCTTAACATGTCATCTGTAGAACTGTACACGTCACTGCGACCTATATCCTAAACATCTCCTTCATAATCGCACAACAAATCCTCCAGATTTTCTACAGTAATATCAGAAGCCTGTATACATCATACGCAAGCTAATTTATTTGTTATTATCATTGTGTAGCTGTACATACATACATTCGTTCGTATACATACAAAACAAAATGATTCAAATATTAGGCGCGTTCGGCACAAAGAATGGCTTTTGCTACATTGAAACAAAGTAGTGAAATTT
Organism: Mantis religiosa; assembly: GCA_030765055.1. Classification (NCBI taxonomy): domain Eukaryota; kingdom Metazoa; phylum Arthropoda; class Insecta; order Mantodea; family Mantidae; genus Mantis; species Mantis religiosa. The sequence goes on along the minus strand of CM060953.1, from coordinate 206,319,411 downwards.
CAACGATTTATTAATGTAGTCTCTACTTTTTTTTAATGTAGATGTATACTGCCTTTAATGGGTTTTAAACCAGTTTTTGTTTCGTTTCAATAACTTAATAAATACGGAAGATATGGAATTGTATTTATGATGCATTTTTACAGCATTTAACAGTTTAAATGTCTTGTTCTGTTTATTTGGTACGATGGGGGAGGTTTCTGGACAGGTCGGGGTTTTCCTCGGGGTTTGCTCTGCGTGGACTCACTTCTCTGTCCCAGGGTCTGGGATGCATCCTGACTGGATGAGGTTTGATTTAGCGAAGAAAACACCTTGATTGTTCCATTATCGATTTATTATCACTTGTAAGTAGGTATCTCACTTGCCATCTGGAAAGTCATTACTTGCAGACTTGTGATGATTTGTGTTTGGCATGTAATGATAGAGTTCTTTATATGTGATGTGTATTTGATGTGTCACTGCCAAACTTATACATGACGTGACTTCATTATGTCCTGACTGAGAGTGTCTGAGTTATAAAAATCAGGCATCGGCCATTGCTTGGATTTCCCCCACTTATGCTAAATTTTGGGAAGTCATGTGATATGTTATTCATTTTTCATAGGCCATCTCCTATCCCCATTTGTGAAATTAATCTTGGTTTGAGTAAGTGCGCATACTTGTACGCAACACTTTCTATTCCCATGTGTCCACTTAAATTATGCATTCACACGCACCAAAAAACTTTGCTGGCTTCCCATTATCCACCTCACATTCCACACTGTGTGAATAACATAAGTCAGCGACAAGCCTTAGGCAGTTTTCCCAAGCCTAAGTTTCTTTCCAAACAATAGCGTGAGGCCAGGCAAAAACCAAATGTGCTGATACAATTGCTTTTCCATCTGACAAGTTTGCATATTGAGTGAGGGAAATTGTAACTTGTGAATAAATGTATGTATTGTTATATATTAGGAACCAGCATATAATTGCAGATCATAATTATGCATTTAATGTCACATTATGCTTGTTATCCAAATGTTCCTGTATGACAGGGACAGTTACATGGAGCACAAACAGCACAATATATAAACCATTTAGCTGGTATTAAGTATACACAAATATCCTTAGTAATTGGGATATAGCTTCACAGATCCTGTGGCTACACTGTTGTTCTGTAGTTGCAGACTTGCTTTTCTCCCTTGACTATGCATGTTGTTTTATTCTCATTTTGTCAACCTCCTCATATTTTGTTGTACATTTTGTTTACAGTTGGCTTAGTTTTAAGCAGGTTGTGGGGCATTTGGATGCTTTGGTAACAACATGGGTTTGCAATTGCAGTACAGGGTTGAGTATAATATAAATCAGACTTAAGTTCCCCGAGTGGACAATTAGAGTGGGTTGTGGAAAGTAGGTTAATCTGCTTGACAGCCGTTTCTGCCCCTCTTCGGCACTGCATGAGTGAGCAAGAGTTCCAATACCCATCACAATTTTTGAATATCTGAAATTTTGAATAGGTTGGTGCTACAATTTGGGAATGCTACACTTTTTTTTTGAGTTTGATTTATGAGTCACTATGTTTACACTCAACTTCACTTACTATGTTGTATAATTGAAACGTTTTCAAGATCATTCGATCTCATTCTCAGCTGTTTGGTGACTAAATGAACATTCTTCTTCCTCCACTACTACGATGCTCCGATCCCTCTGCCACCTGGTGTTAGGGGCACTAAGTTTTAATACTTCATTTAATACCGGGATTTCAAAATTTTTAACCGTATCCCGGCTTTTGTTATGAATATTTTTTCCCAAATATCCAATTCTATGGATGTACTTAAAGATTTTAACAGTTTTATGTTATGGCCAATGTTGTGGTTTTCTGTCCAAAAATGGTGTGATACTGCAGATTTTTTGATAGAAAACCACAACATTGGCCATAACATAAAACTGTTAAAATCTTTTAAGTACATCCATAGAATTGGATATTTGGAAAAAAATATTCATAACCAAAAACCGGGATAAATTAAAAATTTTGAAATCCTGACATTAAATGAAGTATTAAAACTTAGTGTCCCTAACACCAGATGGCAGAGGGATCGGAGCACTGTAGTAGTGGAGGAAGAAGAATGTTCATTTAGTCACCGAACAGCTGAAGATGAGATCGAATGATCTTGAAAACGTTTCAATTATACAACATAGTAAGTGAAGTTGAGTGTAAACATACTGACTCATAAATCAAACTCAAAAATGAAGAATACTTCACTGTTAATAATGCTTCTGCTTTTAATATTAATGCCACAATTTCTCAGATGTAAGTGTTTGATTGGGTGGAATGTAATATTTTCTCTTCTTACTGTAAGTACATAGTAGAGAAAGTAATAAGTTTTTGTAAGAAGTTTTGTGGAATAATGGTTAGAGAAAGTCATGTGCATGATTGATTTTCAGGTTTTGCATGAGAGGAATATAAAATATAATTGTAAGTTTGTTACAGGAGAGAAGCCGTATCACTGCCCGGCCTGTAGAATGAGTTTTGGACAGCGTAACAGTTTGACAAAACACATGCGCTGTCATCCTGGAGAACCTCAGATGGCATCCATCGACTTCACAAGACTCAACATGGACCCCAGACTGAACTTTGATACGTTGAAACCATATCGACCTAACAATCAATGTCACATCATGGGGGATGTACCTCTGACGAGCATTGAGGGTCCTCTAGTAGACCCTCTCATCGAATGTTCCCAAGAGAGACTTAGTAATGAACCTAATCATGAGTACAAGAAGGATGTCCAGTGTCACATTGGAGATGTTCAACTGACAACACTGGAGTGCCCAAAAGACTTTCAGTATAGATGTCAACCATAGCAATAATCAGAAACTGCATCTGGTCAGTAAACACAGTTGTGCAATAACTGCTCAGGGGTTTCAAATTAGCACAGTCAGTTCTGACTTAATCCCTTCACTGTCATGGATAGAGTCCACATGTGCTTATAATTAGTGGCTGGATGTGTCAAAATAGGCAGTAAAAACATTTAAAAGGGCATTAGAAAGGTTAATGCCCCATTTCTCCAACAGATGTTAAGACTTAACACGAGTTTAGCAATAGTTATAACAAAACTTGCATTTTACCAACAAGTATTAGCTTAACACTCACGTTAAATCTCTTGTTAATCTAACAAGCCATATTTTTGTTGTTAAGTCATTAACAATTGTAAAATTGTCAAGATGGCAGGTGTGAACACAGCTTTTTATGTCAGTTTGCTATATTTGTACCATCTAAATGGCATTCGTAATAGAGAATGGCTTATGAGGAGAAATGATTTTGAGGAGCTATCAGATAGAGGTATAGACTGTCAAAACAAGTTGCTGTGAAGGTTACTGAGAAAGTACAGAAGAGGTTAGAACATGCATCGAAAGAAATATGCCGATCTCGCCTTTGCTTCAAGTATTAATAACTTTGTGATTTTATAATTCACTGAATTATGTGGATAATACACTGTCCACCTTCCATCTTGAAATGCTAAGTCACTCGTCACTTCTGTGCTTTGCACCTTGTTTTAAATTTATGTAATACCGACAAAAGCTACTTCAGAAGCCAATTTTGTTCACCTGCCATTTTTTCAGCTGTTTGTAAACAAAAATAAAAACGAAAGTACATCGCAGTACGTTCAGAAAATAAGATTCATCCACAGCCTTCTGTATCTGTAATATTTACAAGTCTCTTGATGTTAACACAAGTTTGTTAACATTTTCAGAAAATGAGTTGGTGAAATGCAAGAATTTTAACACTTATGTTAATACTGTGAGAATTGTTGCAATACATTTGTTAACATCAATTTTAACATCCGTTGGCGAAATCAGGCATAAAAGTTGTAATATATTTAACCAATATTTGGTTTGAAGGTCATGTAGATTGTTGCCCATTACCATAAGGTATGGCTATAATGATGTCAATTACATGCCAGGAGCTGTCACTTTTAAGCACACTTAACACTCTCTCTGGTGCAGGTTTGAATCTGCAATCTTCCAGACCAATGTTTCTGAAATGTGCTGTTGTTGGAAGTAGCTTTATTTTCTTAACTAAATTTAAATTGAGGTTTTATTAATGGACACTTTTTAACTGCTATGCATTCTATATTATGCGTGAAAAACTATTGAGTTTTTGGTCAGAGGAGTCTTTCAATTTGAAGTTCTTGTATGTGCCATAAATATATGAGGTTACTTTTCTTCTGAAGGAAGACATGCTAAGGATGTAAAAATTATTTGTGGTTGGTTTATTGACACTCGTCACTTACTTTTTCATATATTTATGAGAGACTAGTTTCAAAGGCCCTGGCCTCCATTTTCAATCTCTTTCCAACTGGCATCTGTTGTTGTCTGCTCTCTCTGGTGGTGGATGTCTATTACTCTTAGCTGGGTTTGAGAACAAGAGGCTAGCTTGTTAGCTCTACACCATGGAGGACAAGTTTATCTTATCTCTAAGCTTTGAAGTGAGAGCAGGTTTGCACTTTGTTGCTAATATGAGTGATCAATTAAATACTTTTTGCAAACCTTGCCTAATAAAACTGTTGAAACTATGTGGTTACAAATTCACAGTTTCAAGTTACAGTAACTGACTATCATTATTAGTTAAAATGTTGTTCTGATTACTGTGGAACATACTTTCAAAAATAAATGCTGAATCTTTAGTATATAGCAAGTGTTTTAAGATTGTTACATTTCAACATAAAGAAAGTCCCAGTGGTATCCATCCCCCAGAGTTCTGGAGAAGTACTGCATCCAATGGTGAACAAGCATGTCCAGCTTTACTTTGTAGTGATGCTTTGTACTCTTATTAATTCCAGCTAAAGATTAAGTCTTATTTGAACACATCAAAGCTTTTAAATTGTGTGCACAAATTATATAAATTGACAAAAGTTTAAGCTGATTTACAAAAGGCAAAAATAACCCATGTACCTCTAAACATAGTTATGTCTACATAACTTTTGATTTATTACCATCCAGTAGAAAATGCATTGTCTAACATCCAGACTCTAATTATAATCTCTATTTTGAGTTATAGTTAATTACATTAGTGAACAGTAAACGGACTTAGTCTTCCACTGGATGTGTAGAGGTGCATTTTGTGTCACTCTGCCATATCAGGAAGTGGTTTATTTTGTCCAGTGCTGTCTCAGAAGAAAAATGCAAAAATGTTGACCCGGTATTTTATTACTTTCTTTAGGTAAAACTCTGGTGACCTGTAGACTCTCTACCTGTGAGAGAACTGAAAGTCATGGGGAAAATTGTGCCATCAGAGGTCTACTAAAATCCTTATCTTATAGTAAATGCTGGAAATGTTGACCTTCTGCTCTCAAAGAGGTAGCATAATTCATTAAATTATTAAAAACTTTAATTACTTGCCAGAAGAAAATAGTTCTTCCTGGTTTCTGCAACACCACATATGGCTACTGAATCATTAAATGAAATAAGAGAGGTGTTTCATGACAGAATTATAAATGTTTATTTGTGATACCCTTGTGTTTCACCCTACTATGTGTTTTAAATGGGAAGAGTTCTGGCTTGTAGCGAATCAGATGTGTTAGAGCCTTCAGTGTTGCCACCTCATTACCCCCAACCTTTTTATATTTCCCTCTCTCTCACACACTTGCAAGTATTCTTGCGCTAGATGTAAGGGAATGCAAACTGAATCTTCCAAAGCTTTATAATAATGCAGTTATTCAAATCACAATTGCAACATGGATATTCATATATTATGTGTGTATATATATATATATAAAACTTAAAAAATAATTATAGTTTAGGAATGACTTATTTTTCTAATCCAACGAAACTGCCAGCAGTGCATCCATATAGCTGTGATTGTCACTTACGTTAAGAGACAATTCGTCTGAGTCTTGCAAGTTTATGATGATAGACTCCAAAATCTTGTCACGTGCTACTTCTTTCCAAAGGCAGTGTTTATCTGCATGTCTCTCGCAGTTTTCCCAGTCTTGTGCAACCTTGTCAATTTCTTGGTGAATAAGTCATTGAATGTCAGTTTAAACTATTACTTCTGTTTGCAACATAATTTGAGCCCACATTAACTCAATTGGATTGTTCTGGCAGTGGTAAGGGTGAAGGTGGTTTATAATACCTCAAGCTGATCCAGCTGATACACTTTCTCTGATTTTTAAACGGAAGAACAACTGAATAATACTGCTAATACTTACTCGAATTTAATAAACATCTTGGCTTATTCAAAGTAATTCTTTTATCATGTCATGTCAAACGTTTACGTTTCAGTTCTGAGTAATTACAAATATATGTACATGCATATATGCCAACCAATAATGATATCCATTACAATGCTTATGTTGTGATGCATTGTTATAATAGTGATTTATTTATATTAGGAAAACTATTAGAGCTAAAAATAGGAGGTTTGAGGATCACTGAGGATCAGTTTAGCAAAATCGAATTTTTGTCTTAGCGCAAATAGTATTTATTAGAGATTGATTGGGTTGGCGCTCGTCACACACCACTTAGAAGGTAATGCCATACGACAACACCACAGGACTCTGATTGGTTGCTCATCTAGTAGCGCTCAAGGACAAACTTCATCTCATATGAAAGACATAATAGTTAACTTTAATTTGTATTAATGGGATTTTTTGAAAGACAAACTGTATTGTTCTAAGTCTTGTACACTAAGAGACTTAATATCAGGCAAGAAATAACGATTCTTGCTACTGAGCTTAGGTAAGGGAGCTAGAACCTTTTTATAAGATATGCTAAGTGTTTTTGAGCTGAATATCAACATTTCCAGCATCTATTATAAGGTAAGGATTTTAGTGTGCTTCTGACGGCAACTCTCGCTTCTCTCACATATTGGAGGGGGCCCATAGAATGTATTATGTATTTTAATGATCCTATACTTATCTAAAATAGATGCAGTAGTGCAGTTTACCCAAAAATATATATACACACTGGTATTAGGGGTATGAATGCGCAGACTTCAACAGCAACTTCTGGACAGTATCCTGACATTATCTAAAGCTCACGGTTGCATAAATAAAAAATAAAATTAGTTAAAGTTTTCATCGCAAATATGTTTTTTAATTTACTATGCAACTACGATAACAAGGTAGAGCTACAAAAGATAAGTTATTTGCATCTTTACCATATGTTGCTAAAATGATTCGTTTAGCCACAAAATGATAAAAAAGGACTGGTTTTCTGTGTGTCTATTTTAATAAAATCAAGGGCTTATATTTGGCAACCCTGCAACATTGACATGTGTATAACATTAAAACTACCTGCCCTGACACTTCACACATCAAGGGGTTCTGTCAGTGTTTTAGATGTGTCTAATGCCTTCAGAACTATGTATGGCAGTGAAAAATTTAATGCCATAGCTGAAATTTGAACTACGGATCTTCAAATCCTGGCTGTGGCATTGAATGTTTTAGTCTGACTACGCTTCCATATTTCATCTTAGTCACGGCTAGTGTGAAAGGCCCTTCTTTAAGACATTGATTATATATTGCTGTAAAGAAACATGGGAAAATCTTAAAAGCATTTAACAGAATGTCACTAGATATTAAATCTTCTCCCAGTGACTGTTTTGGATTGAAATTTTTTATTACCACTATTATTTCATTAGGTGTAAATTCCTTGTCGTCTGGGGTACTAATTACTTCTTCTGCTATCCTCCTTAGATCTTTTTGTCACTCGTTATCATCTTGTACCCTATCTTCTGGAATGAAATTTTCTAGCATGTACTTTAGTGTGCTTGGCGTATCTTCAGTATAGGTTCCATTGTCATTTTGCAATGTACTAAGTGAATTCTGAGCTCTTATTTTACCAGCTGTGATCTTATAGACACTCCATGGATTAGTCCCATCAGTTACATTAGAAAATTCCCTCCAGGATTTGAATTTTTCATTTTTCATTTTTTTTTTTTTTTTTGTAATTTATGTCCTCCAACGTTAAGTCATATCGGACGATGAATGTAATGGGTGAAATGATGCTCAAATGAGCCCAGGGTCCACAGAGCTTAGAGTTACCAGACATTCGTCTTTCAGGATAAGGGAAAACCCTGGAAAAAACCTTATCCAGGTAACACACCCTGACCGAGATTCGAACTCGGGACCTCTTGAACGTGAGGCAGACACACTACCACCACGCTACCGAGGCGGGCAAATTTTTCATTATTTATTTTCGTTCGGTATTGTTGATTGCCTTCCAAATACTGATTCGTTCTTTCTTCTCTTAATTGCACATTATTAATGGTTCGTTGATATTGTTGTCCTAGTGCATTTACCTTTTTCCTCAATATGGTTAGCTCAATCATCCACTAGGTAACTAATTTGCCTCTAATTGTCTGCTCGTTACCCCTGCTTACTCTAAACGCTCCCCTGCAAGCAGCTTCCATACTATTGTAAAAATTTTCAATTATAGTTCAACGTTAGTATCTTTTTACTTTTTGTGCGAGCTGTTCATCCACACTCTTCCAGTTGCTCTGGCAATTGAAATTTATAGTCAGCTTTTCTAGTAACATTTTTTCAAATGTTTTGTAGTTTTCTGGGCTAGTTATATATCTAATTCACTTAAACGTGTGAGTCTGGGTTTTGATTGCATTTCCTATTGTGAACGATATTATCTTATGAATAGAGCAGCTTTCTTCTCCCCAACGGTCCAGTCCCTTACATCTCTAAGAAGTTTTATCATTAACGATAGTCAAATCCATCCAACTTCTTCCAGTTTGAGATTCAAAAGTTAACAAGCCATTGTTTTCATTTACAATATGTAAATTTTGTGCTGTAATGAATTCAAGTCCCATAAAATGTGTTATCCAGGCCTTTTGGCCATGGTCAATTGGCTGAAATAGCACTTGACATTTTACTCGTCTCTCCGCTATGTATCTTCAGAAGTTGACTCAGGCAGGGTTACTGGAGTGGCGTTTGCACCAAATGTCCTCATATATATATATATAGTTGGGTGAGGGACCGCACACTTTGATGCTCAGCGAATCACATTGTGGCTAGGGTTGCTCTCCCATGTTTGGTCTGGCCGTTTTCTGGGGCTTGATCCTAAGGTTCTCCAACACAGAATTTATCCATGCTGCTTCCTCTTTTTTGTTGAAATTGTCTTTCTGTTTGTATATCTCAATGGCCTCATGGTAAATCCTAGAATACTGGGCGGTGTTGTCCAGAACCTCAGTTTCTTAAACTTGATGTCGTGTCCTACCAACATAGCATGTTCAGCCACTGCTGATTTGTCAGTCTCTCCCCGATGGCAGTTGTTAAAATGCTCCTTGATTTGGGTACGAATGCTGCGCTTGTGTTGGCTGATGTAGACTTTCCCACAACTGCATGGTATTCGGTAGAACCCCTTTGTGCAAAGGGGTCTCGCTTGTCCTTAGCTGATTTCAGATGTTTGCTTATCTTCTTGGTGGGCTTGTAACTTGTCCTGATGTTGAATGTTGAATGATGTTTTGGTACATCCATACACTTATTATTTGTTCTTCTTGGATGTTGTGCCCGATTTATCTCCTTGTGTCTATATCCATTGGCCTGTAGTGTTGACCTTAAGTGCTTGAGCTCCTATTCCAGTGCAATCAGTTGACAAAGACCTTTTGCTCTTCAAGTATTCTGTCACACTGATTAGTTATTATATCATACCTAAGTTTGTTTCTGCCATTATGATCTGCTAGTATTATCAGACCCTTTCCATTAATATGCTAGATAATATTTTCAATTTTTTTTAATGTCATCTTCTATGTTCAAATGCCCAAAGAATGTTATCTTTTTGTATATAACCTGCAGAACTACACAATTGTCTGAAAGTTGACTAATTGTAGTTGCGTCAACATTTTTGTTGTTAGTAAATACTGCTGCTCGCTTAGCCCTATTACCAGCTGTATATCTTCTGAAATTTAATGGTACATCTGCTGGTTTGTTGTTAATCAAGTAGTGGTCCTGAATGAATACTATATAGCTTTTTCATTCACAAGTTGCTCTAAGTTAGCAGTCGCAATCCTTGAGTGTTTCAAATTAACTTGAATACACGTTAAGGTATGTTTATCCATTCTAGTAGTCTGTATTTTGTTTTAGCTGCCTCAGTGCTGCTTCATAGCAAGGGCAATTTGAATCCAGTGCAGAGTGATTTTCTGTCATTTTGCTGTCTCTATTATGTTTATTATATTGTGACTTTGTGGGTTCGTAGAATTAAAAGTCCAATTTGCCGAAATTCTAAATGTTCTTTATTTGCGTAGAAGTACACTCTGTAGCAGCAGAATTACATCACATATCGCACCGCAATCTTCCAAGGGCAATTTCAATAACAAATAGCGTTCAGTTTACAACAACACTCTCAGCTGTTCTCTGCTTACCTCTCACGACTCACTCACTCTGTTTACAACACTTTTGATACATGTCTTTACACAACTACTCGACTGGCATGTCACAATCTCTTAAATACCTCACAGATAATTTCTAGATTATTTGAAAATAAACCAGAAACCGAATAACCTCTATCAGTCCAGAAGTAACTAGAAATTTCCATTTATCTCAGTTTGTTTGTTTCGGCAGACCTTTATCTGCATGTTATCTTCGTCTGCCGGCTCTTGGTTTTCACACTGCCCGCCTATCAGTTCCTTTTGTGTAAACAATCCGCGTGATCGTAGATATGGGTTCGTGACCATGTAACACAGTTAATGCATTTATTTGCAGCTTTGTTAGGAGTACACTCATTTAGAGCATTCTTTTCTGTGCAATTTGGACATGTTTGCTGTCTATCGAGATTTAACTGTATTGGAACACCACAGTGAAGCGAAAAATTATTAAATTTTAGATGAGTCGTATTTTTTACACATCTGCTTCACTTTCGTACCTATTTTGAGGACATGTTTCGCAAATCATCGTTTGCATCTACGGCTCTTATGCGACTCGCATAAGAGCCGTAGATGCAAACGATGATTTGCGAAACATGTCCTCAAAATAGGTACGAAAGTGAAGCAGATGTGTAAAAAATACGACTCATCAAAAATTTAATAATGTTTGCTGTCCTTTGCAGTCTTATATTTACAGCAATTGAAGCAGCGCCCAGCTTTGTTATAATCATCCCAGTTGCACATGTTCCACCCTATTTTTAATCTCTTACCAAGTACTTCCGTTCTTATAGCTGAAGTGACTTCAGCAACTAAAATCATATTCTTTTTCCTTTCATGAAAGCAAAATTTAGGCTGAATTTCTTTGTTGAACTTCCTCCAGCTCTGCATTTTGTGCTGTTAAGGCCTCCACAGCAATCTCTGTTGTAATCTCATCCGGTATATTAAAGATAATTATTCTGGAATTTCTTTTCTTTGAAACAGTAGCCTCCAGCTCCTCTCCACACTTATCATTAATATTGGTGCAAATAGTGTCGGCTTCAACTTTGTTATTTGATTCTATTAGGACTTGTCCGTTCCTCAGTGCCTTTAGAGACTGGATACCAACCTTCATCTTTACGGCATTAAACTTAGTTTTCACCAGCATCTTAATATATTCTACACTTTGATTATTCTTGCTCTGAACAAGCAGTTTAAAACACTTTGAGTCCCCCATATGAGCCCCAGCCACCACTGCTGCATAATTCATCTCCACTTCAAATTGCTCCACCATCCATTCAGAAGATATCACCCCTGGTGTCAGTTGTGAATCTATTCTACTCTTCCTGCCAAGACTTAACTGTGCCTGACAATTCTTAACTTCAATTTGTAAACTTTTGGTTTCACTTTCTGATCTACTATATCCTTCATCTTTGTAAAAAGTTCCGTAAACTACTTACAGATTTCACAATATCTTGCTTTAACTCTTGCCGCAAGTTTTTACTGGCTTCCATAACATTTAAGAGTATTCTAAGCGCACTCTCAGTAACCTCACTGACTTCTTCCACCATCTTAAATTCTCTTGTTGACTTCTCCTTGTTAACCTAGCAAAAGATATCTTATGTTATTGCATTACTCTTTTGTTTTTGTATTACTGTTATTCTTTAACCTAATTTTGAAACTAAACATTGTATATTTTACCTTGTGGGTTTCCCCCCACTTCACTAACATGTATGCCTTCTCAAATTAGTCCCACTTGTTGAATGAATTCTCTAAGTGAATCGTCCTCTGAAGTGTTATTTTTTAAAATTTCGCACCGTAAGAACTTTTGCTATGTACTCACCACTTGATGTGTGTTTGGAGGAATTTAGTAACAGTGACATCAAAATTAATATAAATATTATTTGTGGTTGGTTTATTGACACTCGTCACTTACTTTTTCATATATTTATGAGAGACTAGTTTCAAAGGCCCTGGCCTCCATTTTCAATCTCTTTCCAACTGGCATCTGTTGTTGTCTGCTCTCTCTGGTGGTGGAACTATGAACTTTTTTGTCAAATTATCTACTGGCGGGATTTCAAAGTTCATTACGCGATCCTTATTTTTCCAGATGAATATGTTCTCCCATGTTGTCAATCTATTTTGGTTTATCACTCCTTTTAATAATTTTGGATTTGGATCAATGTCATAGTTTTCATTCCAAAAATGAAATGCTACTGCTGACTTGTCTTCTTGTTTCAATCTGATGTTTCTAAAGTGTTCTTTGACTCTGGTTTTTAAATTTCTTTTTGTTTATGCTACATAGTTCAAACAAAAAGAAATTTAAAAACCAGAGTCAAAGAACACTTTAGAAACATCAGATTGAAACAAGAAGACAAGTCAGCAGTAGCATTTCATTTTTGGAATGAAAACTATGATATTGATCCAAATCCAAAATTATTAAAAGGAGTGATAAACCAAAATAGATTGACAACATGGGAGAACATATTCATCTGGAAAAATAAGGATCGCGTAATGAACTTTGAAATCCCGCCAGTAGATAATTTGACAAAAAAGTTCATAGTTCCACCACCAGAGAGAGCAGACAACAACAGATGCCAGTTGGAAAGAGATTGAAAATGGAGGCCAGGGCCTTTGAAACTAGTCTCTCATAAATATATGAAAAAGTAAGTGACGAGTGTCAATAAACCAACCACAAATAATTTTTATACTCACCACTTGTTACACAGAATATGTATGTATGTCAGTATGTGTGCGCACATATGTGTGCGTGCGTGTGTTGAATTTATGCCCTTCAATGTTAAGTCATATTGGAGTATCCAGACTTTGTTGCCAGACATTACTGTTCAGTAATATTCAATTATCTCCTTTATGTTTCAAGATGAAGCTGTTATGGGACTTAATTATTTGCCATATTTGGATCTCCCAGCTCATGAAATCATCCTACGCTGTGGCATAGTGGGCTAAGGCATCATACCTTGGCTCCCTGCCATGGAAAGTGGCCTGAGATCGATCTCACCCCTAGGGTGCAGATTTTAAGTCCCAGGTATAGGACCGGTACCCACTCAGTACCGTGAGGAAATTGAGGAGCTTACGATAGGTAAGCGGCTCTGGTCTGGAGAGCGAACATTCCGGCTGGGGGATACCAAGATGCTGATCACATCTCCTCCCCATATCAGTAGGTTGATCGCCCACTTCTTCCTTGCGTATGTGGGCATGAGACCGGCAGTCAGGTTGGCAGGTCCTGGCCCTTTATGGGCTGTCACGCCGTGAATTATGTTAGCTCATGAAATCTGAACACTCATACTCCTAACATGCTATATATATATTTCTTTTTTTTTTGTGAAGAAAGTGATCTATACATCTGCTTGAGCAGCATAATTCAAAAATAAAATGTGATAAATACTCCTGGTTGAACTTTCCTGGTTACTTCACTTTTCTTTATAATGAATCACATAAAAGACAACTTATTCTTGTCTTCCAGATACTGACCGAATGTTATGAGTTGTCTTCTTGCTCTAGTCACACTATTAAGCATAGCAATAAACTTGTCATGAGCAAACTTACTGGTGTAAGTCACAGGTTTGTGGGAGATAGGGGTGAGAAACATCCAGAAACTAGCTGCATCTTGAAGGCATTTCTGCAATTTATGTTTCTTAAAACTTCAGTGCAAGTACAGTCACACTCAAAATTACTGGCTTTACTTAAAACATTTATCATGCAGCTGTGAATTATGTCTATAATAATCCACCTTAGATTATGCATATGGTTTAAGAAAATTATACATTTCTGCGATGAGTAATTTTCTGGTTTACAACTATCATAGCACAGAGATCTGCTTTCCAGCAACAGGCATTCCCTAACCTGCTGGTTGCCTACAGCAATAATTCTGAATGCAGTAACATTTTTTATAGGTTCTTCTTCCTATAATATAAATTTGCAATTCTAATATAACAGAAGTTAGAATTGTTCTGTATGCTTATACTCTGAAATGAAGACAAAATTATTAGCCATTGATTATATCGAAATTTAACTGTATTGGAACACCAGAGTGAAGCGAAACAATTATTAAATTATAGATGAGTTGTATTTATTACACATCAGCTTCACTTACGTACCTATATTGAGGACATGTTTTGCGAACTATCGTTTGCATCATCGGCATCATCAAGCTTTAGTCACATTAGAGCCGAGCGAAGTATGTCCTCAATATAGGCACGTAAGTGAAGCTAATGTGTAATAAATACAACTCATCTACAATTTAATAGCCATTGATTAGTTTATCAATCATTTTTGGGTATTTTAAGCCATCAAAATCTCAGCCCTGGTTATGAGTTAACACCATCGATACACACCTAGCATTCATATGCCTTTAATGTTTGCCCTTGTTCAACTGTGAATCTCTTAACTGTGTGATGGAAGTAGTGGCATAACTTGCAGGACTTCTTACACACGAACTTTTGGTTCTGAGGAGCATGTCTCAGAAAAAAAGAACATGTAAAATATGTTAAAATTAGATTAGAATGAGTAGAAAAGCAGTCATCTAAATTTGTATTGCATAATTTTAAAAAACATTCAGAGTTTTAAGTTTTAGAATGTAGACATCATGTGATTGTGTTACATAGTTTTAATGTAAAATGATTAATAGTTATTTTTACAATTTGTTTAATTGATCTGTTAACAATTAATGTTAAAGTTGACTCTTAAGTAAAACTTGATAGCAAATTTGTAATGTCTCATTTATTTTTAAACATGTTAGGTGTTAAAAAAAAAGGATGGTTAACTAGTAACAGAAATGTATTGTCAGAGATATTATTACATTTATATGACCTTCTGCAGATTAATATCTTTGTTTAATGTTAATCTACATAACTAGTTTATTACAAGAGGGATACAGGTATGTTGGACATACTCTGTGTTACAATGAAGAATGGTGACTTAGCTCTACAAAACAATGTATGATACAAGTACAGTAGAATCTTGTTAATGTGAACAAATTCGTGTAAGTCACCACAAACAGTTAATATCTCATTGTATATGAGAACTCCTTAGTGGTTTACTGGGAAAAACACGAGTCAGTTGGAGAATTTAATGTCATGTTGGCATGTTACCATGGTAGCTCAATGCTTAAGAGCAACCGGATGGAGACCAAAAGATCCATGGTTCAAATTCTGGCTGTCATTGAATTTTTCAGTCTGTCTCTACTTTTTTGGCTCTAAAAGTTTTAATTAAAATACTACTACCTAGTCTATAGTCCGGCCGTTGTATCTCCGGCTCTGACATTTTGCGATTGCAAGAGGTGGAGGGGCGAGGTTAATAGTACCAACATACAGTAATGAGCAATTGAAAACATATCCTCAAAATTATCTTTAGAACGAAAATATAGGAGTATATTAGCTTTAAAACACTGAAATACAACTTACAATTTCATCATCATGCAAGATATTTATTACAACACCACTCTATTCGAATATTTCGTTCACACCTTTCACACACACTAACAGCATCTGTTGGTAGTACTGGGAGTCTCTACATCCGGTGTTGTGGTCAGGAAGTTAAAACTGTCTGCTAGCGCCAATCAGCATTGTCGCTGCTATGCGTGACTCCCGAACCCAACACTGTGTTGCCAGGTTAAATTTGTTTGAGCCACGTGGTTTTAGCTGCTTGCGCTGGTAAACTTTCTTTGCTTATATTTTGTGTGTGTGAATTCCGATTTTTAATGTTCGTAAGTCCTATTATTATCGCTACTATAATAATATGGCTCCTGGTTCGTGTAATATGCAAATACTGAAATATTTAAAATACGCATTATTCCTCTGCTTGAAATACCCGCTAAAGAACTGGCAACAGCCTGCTTCCCCCTCTCGAGAAATGTCAGAGCCGGAGATAGAACGGCCGAACAGTAGTCATAAATACTGTTAGAACTTGAAAAATGAAAATGCAAATACCATGCATAATTAATATAATTTTGAGTCGAACTAATTCTCAATGCTCCACTTATTGCTAGTATTTACCTTGAACGCATTTCGTTAGGATCTTCCTAACATCATCAGTTGTCGACAACAGCTGATGATGTTAGGAAGATTCTAACGAAACGCATTCTAGGTAAATGCTAGCAATAAGTGGAGCATTGAGTATTAGTTTGACTCAAAATTATATTAATTTTGTGCTTCATTGTATCATAGTCCTTACACAATGGACCATGCATAGTATTTTAATTGGCTTTTAATATGTTGTACGTACAGGCATTCATTACACACAGCACCGATCACTTTTTGAAATGGCCATCTTTTACATGGATACAGCCTCTGAGTCTTTGTGACCACTCATCTATGGCGGAACAAACGACTTCCAAGGGGATGTCGTTGTGATACTTAAGTGAAGCCAATGTATAATAAATACGACTCATCTATAATTTAATAATCCAGGGGGGAAATTTGCCACTGCTGACAGCAAGGAATGCTTTAAACTTCCAATGGTGGTGTATCTTCTCTTGCAGGTGATGCCCTCAAGTAGTGATCACAGTTGGTAGTCCAATGGATTCAGGTCCAGACTGCTACTGGGCAATACATATAAAATGATCATTATAATTAACTACTGTTTGTGGGTTGTTTATCAGGGAGCCATTTTGAATGATTTCAAAGTTTTTTTAGCATCAAGTATTTGTTTACCTCTGAAGTTATATATTATTTGCCAAGTTGTTTTTATCGTATTATCAGAATTAATGATTTTGTTATTGAAGTAATTTTGCTTTGCACGTATGACTTGTTTGTCATAAAAGTTCTTTATACTTTTTAATTGATTACTATGTCTTTTGTTGGTTGCATACATAGCGTTTGATATATGTAGTATTGCGCGAAGCTGCTTGATTTCTTCAGTAATCCAATTTACATTAGCTTTTGAGGCAGTCCTTGCCTGTTAGGAACCTGGTTGAGTCCTCTCAGCACTCAACAACTCATAATGTAGGGAAAGTGATGGGTGAGGGTTACAGATGGAGGACACGTCGGGATGTTTCTCAGGGTTCGCTCTGCATGGACTCTCTCCTATGTTCCAGGGACTGGGATACATTCTGACTGGGTGTGGTGTAATTAGCGAAGAAAACACCTTGACTGTTCCATGATCAGTTTATTCACAATTGTAATCAGGTACCTCACTGGCCACCTGGAAAGTCACTGTTTGCAGACTCGTGTGATGTGTTTGGCTGTAACAACAGAGTTCTTTACATGTGTTGTGTATTCGGTGTATTCTTACTGCACTTGTATATATAACGTGACTTCACTAAGCTAAGACCGACAGAGAGTGTTTCAGCTATCAACATCACGAATCTGCCATCCCCTGGATTTCCCCCTCTATCGTTACATTTTGAATTTTTGTGTGAATCACGTGTGTAAGTTCTAAACTGTAATTGGTTGGTTTCAATTTCTAGTTTGAACTATTGCATGAATTTTCTATGTTGACCAGTCCCTCTCACAGCAGAAGAATACAAAACAGAATACAACAAAATAATTGAAATAGCACAAAAAAATAACTTTCCCAAATCATTAGTAGACAAAAAAGTGAACTTAGCAAAAAAGAAGAAGCTACTAAAGGAAACCACAACCCTCTCAGCTACAGAAACTAATATGATTTTCAAAAAATTCACTTATCATCCATGGACTTATGATAAATTCAAAAAAGTCTTCAAAAAACAAAACATTCAACTAGCACCAGTCAACCATTTCTCCTTAAAAAACCTAATTTGCTCAAACATCAAAGATGCCATTCCATCTAACAAAAAATCTGGTATATATCAAATTGAATGCAGTGACTGTAGTCAAATTTATATTGGAAAAACCTAAAGAAATTTAGAAACAAGAGCAAAGGAACACTTTAGAAACATAAAATATAAACAATTAGAAAAATCAGCAGTTGCCACACATTTTTGGGGAAAAAACCACAACATAAATCCAGAACCAAAACTACTAAAACATACATCAGGAAAACAAGAACTATCCACATGGGAACAAATCTTCATTTCAAAAAATAGGAACAAAGTATTCAATTTCGACATCCCCCAGAAAGATTTGTTCAGCAAGTTCCTTGAACCACCACCAGAGGAGACCTGTGACAAAATATTGTCAACTACACCAATGAGAACCAGTCGATGGCAGGCTGAGGATAGAGGCAAAGTCTCTGAAACATGTTCCGGAAAAATTTAAAAGTGTTGTTTAGTGTCATTAATCGACTCCCTTTAAATTTAATAATTTTTGCTTGAATGGGTTACTATACCACTTGATGCCATGTTGACACTGTCTATAGTGTTGACATTTAAGCACTCTCAGCTTCTTTAGGTGTGTGTCAAAATAATGTTGTTTATGTCGGTGATAAGCCCTTAGTCTAAGGTCTTCTGACAGAAGCCTGGACATTGTCCTTTTTGAAATGTTCATTTCATGGGACAAGATAGCTTGCTTCTGCACAGGATTTCTCCAAACATGAGCCGCCACTACTTTTTGTGCTGCTGGAATACTGACACTGCATAATCAACCCTCCCTTAGCCGATCCTTTACAGTCCCAGTTGCAGCGAATCGCTCAATGGTGCGGTACACAAACATAAGGCTGATTTTCAGCTTTTGTAGCATCTTGAAATTGTCACTTGCAGATTTTCCAGCTTAATGCAATGATGGCTACACAATTTTCATAATCACCCCATTCCATGGTGAAACATGGAGCTAAATACTTCCTCTTTCAAAGACAAGTTAACAATGGTTCAAGGTTAAGATGTGCACACACGCAGTTGTTTATGTGCGAAACCAGATGTGCAGTATGTCTCAAAAATTTGCAACAGTATTTATGGCAAGACTAGGTATGTGTTTAAGACAGGTGTATAACAATTGAACTGCATATCTTGAATTTTCTTAGAATATTCTCAGAAGTGTTCTTCATTTTGAATCACTTGTATAACTGATAAACTGTGTAAGAGATAGTAAAAAATGAAATTTTGGTTAAAAATGCAGCCATTGTCCATAGTCTAGGGGTAACACGCTAGCCTTTAGTTTTTCAGCAAAAAGTTGCTTAGCATGGTTTCCTTCACAAGTGAAGTTCTGTACCAACATTTACAGCATATAAGAGTGTCAAACCTGATGAGAACTGCGAGAGAATTAAGTGAATCTTCACATCCAATGTAGAATGGGTCCAATAGCAGATAGAAGTTTGTAAATAGAAGTTCTTTGAAACACACAACTTTTTTTAAAATAACTTTTTGTTTGGTGGCATTAGCCTTTTGCTTTGAATGATCCTATACACTGTCATTTTTTTGAACTTCTTCTCATGATATTATGGAAAGAGTATGGAAGCATACAGCAACCCACATTTTAAACATTTGACTATCATGTCCTGTATCCCTTTGTATAAACACTATTTCTCTATTAAGGTTTATCTCGATTAACATTAAGTATATAGAAAAATAGTTTGAGAAGGTCATAACTAACATTTTTTTCCGAGCAGCTCATACCAAAATATGAAGTATATTAGGAGTTAACATCTGCTAACCACATGTTGAACTAGGAAAGAAATATTGCTTTTTCTAATTTTGATGTATTTTTACCAGAACAATGTGTGCTTGTTTAATACATTCCATGGACTACTGGCGGTTTTATGAACAAAGTCAGATGTTTACTGAACCAGACATTGTGTATTCAAATAAAAAAAGCAATGTTGCATTATTTTATCAGTGTATGTTGCAATATGTATCACAAAAAATGCTTTCCATTTGCCTAATTTCATACCATTAAATGCTTACAACATTAATATTGTGTTTTATTGATACTTTGTGGGCAGCTTGTACCTTATTGAATAATTTACTTTAGAAATAATGTTTTTTTACTAAAGATGTCTGTACTACAGAAGTGTGTTACAGTGGGAGTACTTACTTTGGAAGTAATATTGGAAGAGAGACATGTTTTTTGGTAGAGGTAATGAAAATTAACTTAATATACGATGTAATAAAAATGTATTGCAAAAATTTGGGAAAACATTTCTTGTGGATAAAGCAGAAGTGCCATCGAGTGTAGCTGAGTGTAGTCTTTCGCTTAGCAACGTGGGTTTGCAGGGGAACAGCTGACTGGCATTGGCTATTGCAGTACATCTACACCCCTTTGTGTTTGAAAACATATGCAAGTAAGATGCAGACAAACATGTCCTGCTACAGAGCGCTACATCGACAAATTAATAGCTAAGACGAAGAAGAACTTTACTAAAATTATGAATTAATAATTACTAACATGTAGCTATAGCTATAAAAGTATAATTCACATTATGCACATAAAAATATGAATAAATAGTTTAACAACTCGCCACTGAATCTTTCGCTTGCTGTTCCTCACTCCAATATCTATTACGTCACCTGCAAAGGTTAACTAGGAAGAGAAAAAGGTAACCACTCTATTTCCTCTCAATGACACCACTGTGATAGAGGATAAAAATGTTATGTGAAATTGTTTATTTCCTTTTTAGAGCACTTTTTCTACAGCTGAAGCCCATGCAACAACACTCAATGACAGAATGGGGGGAAAACAGGAAATCACAGCATATGTTCAGAGTGGCCTCCATTAGCTTCAGTACATCCATAAATCTACTGTCGCATGAACTCTCTAATACGCTGAGTTAGGCTTAGAGAATTTCATTGTGTTCCACAATACGAGCACGTCTCTATACCTGGAACTGGAGTTGCATAAACGAGGTTTCTATTATGCGTGATTCGAGGAATTTAGTAACAGTGACATCAAAATTAATTGGAAAAACTATTTGTAGTCGGTTTATCAACACTTTGTCACTTACATTTTTATATTATCAAGGGACTAGTTTCAGAAGCCATTGCTTCCATCCTCAACTTCTCTCTGGTGGTGGAACTATGAACTTCCTTGTCAAATTATCTACTGGTGGGATTTCAAAGTTCATTACTTGGTCCTTATTTTTCCATATGAATATGTTCTCCCACATTGTCAGTTTGTTTTATCACTCCTTTAAGGATTTAAGGAAACAACCACATTCACTAAAAAAAAAGAAAGCAATGACACACTCAGTGCATTTTTTGTTTGTTTGTTTGTAATTTACATCCTCCGTTAAGTCATATCGGACGATGAATGAAATGGGTGAAATGATGCTCAAATGAGTCCGGGGTCCATGGAACTTAGAGTTACCCAACATTCATCTTCCAGGATAAGGGAAAACCCTGGAAAAAACCTTACCCAGGTAACTTGCCCTGACCGAGATTCGAATTCGGGACCTCTTGAAAATAGACATGCTACCATCTACGCTACCGAGGTGGGCATTCAGTGTATTGACATACCACCCAAAAACATTTAATAAATTCAAAAAGATCTTTAAGGAACAAATATCATCTTGGCACCTACTAATACATACTCAGTTTGAAAATTGCTAAATTCAAAAACAAAAAATGAAATCCCATCAATTAACAGATTCAAATATGCCAAATAAGTTGTAAAAATTGTGAAAAATTCTACATAGGTCAAACTAAAAGAAATCTAAAAACCAGAGTCAAAGAGCATTTTAGAAATATCAAAATGAAACAAGAAGATAAGTCAGCAGTAGCATTTCATTTTTGTAACAAAAACCGTGACATTGATCCAAATCGAAAATTACTAAGTAAAAATCTTGAGTGAAAATATGTTTTGTGATGCTAGTTTGATATCATAATTTTTATATATTCATTCAAACTTAGGAAATGCCCAAGGGTGGAACATAAATTTTCTGTATTTCCAGTTTTTATCTGTCATTGAAGAGTAGTGATCTGTTTTTTGTTTATGGTCATAAATGATCATTTTTCTGGTTGTATTTGGATAAAAACTGTTTTTCTGTGCTGTATTTAATATATATGTAAATTAATATAATTTTGAATCAGTACTCCATGTTCTATATATTGCTATGGTTTACCTAGAACACATTTCATTAGGATCTTTCTAACATTCTCAGCTAATGTCGACACAGAAATCAAACCCGGACTTCCCGAATATGGGCCACAGATGAAACTGCCTGAGCCATTCCGCTCAGTAATACTACACTAAAAATTTCAGCACCCTGAAAAGGGTGAAATGCCTAAAAAAGGCATCTTCAGAAAAATATTTATTTGTGTTATTAATTTATAGATGAGTCGTATATAATACACACCTGCTTCACATACGTAAGTGAAGAAGGTGTGTGTTAAATACGACTCATCTATAAATTAATAATTATTTCGCTTCACTGTGGTGTTTCAATACAGTTAAATCTCAATTTATTTGTGTGTATGTGTGACAGCAAGAAAACAGCATAACTCATAAATAATGAAAGCATGTTAATTATCAAATCACTATTTAAGTTCGGAATCTTCTAAGAATGCAATACCAAAGTAACCTTTACATCGAAGAAATCTCAATACAGTGAGCTGGGAGATCCAAATGCAACAAATAATGAAGTCCCATAAGAGTTATATCTATCTTTACAAAAATAAAGGAGATAAATGAACATTACTGAGTACATTATGTGCACATTAGAGGTCAATATTTTTGTTTTGGTTTGTGGTCAGGCATGCAATGAGGGGTGACATTCAATTGTATTCATGAGACCAAAATTAAAAGCTGTGCAAAAAGCTATGGACATTAACAGAAAGAAGTAGTGCTAGAATACAGACAGAAATGGAATTTGTAAGAGCAAATGCTGGGTATTCTAAAAATAAACAAAAATTACAGTCAAGATATTAGGAAAGAATTAAAAGTAGAAGGACATATTATTGCTGTGTTCAAAGAAGGAATAATACCAGAACACGCAAATTAGGTATAAACTATAAACCCAAAGATACAAGAAACCAGGTAAGACTGAAGAAAAGATGTCAGACCAAATCGGAGTCGGATCAGATAAAAAGGTCCAAAGCTGTGAAGTAGAATAAGAATTATGGAAATACCTCATTCAGATGTATGATGTAAAAATAAATCAATGCCACATATCTGCTAAACAGAACATTTATTAATGGCCAATAACTGTAACATCAACAACATGTTTATTTACAGTAGATGCTCAAAATGTGTTCCATTGGACTCTTTGTTATGACTCTTGGGTTTGGAACTCTCATAATGGAGGTCTTTCACTTCATGAATGTTCCAGTTGGCTTTGCCATACGCAAGACACATACTCTTGATTTGTAAAGACTTTCGTGATTCTGAATGCATCTGAAGTGCTAACAGTACTTGTTGAATGCATCTGAAGTGCTAACAGTACTTGTTGTACCAAGTGAGAGTGTTTACATTCCTTAGCTTCTACTTCCCACACATGACAATGTTGCAGGGCTGCCAAGTATAAGCTCACAACTTTTCAATAGTCGCGCTGAAATCTAGTTCTTTAACATCATTTTGTGGCTAAACAAATCATGTTATCAACATGTAGTGACACACAAATTGAATAATAGATTAACAGAAATTGTCGAAAACAAACTAAATGATTGTCAAGCAGGTTTTAGACCAGGTCGATCAACAATTGATAATACGAGGGCTGTTCAATAAAGAATGATCACAATTTTTTTTGACAACGTACCTTTACTCATCCTCATAATTTTGATGGTCCTTCTCAAAATAGTCTCCCCTGAATGCGATGCACTTGTCCCAGCGTTTCTACCAGTCTTCAAAGACATGATGCAAACCATTTTTTGAGAGATGCTTCAAAATCGCCTCTGCAGCCTTCACCACTGTTTCTGATGATAGATAATGCCTCCCACGAAGGCGTTTCTTTAAGTTAAGGAATAGAAAAAAGTCACATGGGGCTAAATCCGGACTATAGGAAGGGTGAGGGATATACTTCACGTTGATTTTTGCAAGATATTCAGCAACAATATTGGCAATATGTGACCGCGCATTATCGTGGTGCAGCATCCAGCCTGCTTCACGGAAATGTGGTCTTTTGCGCCTGAAATGGACTTGCAATGTTTTCAGGACATTGCTGTAGTATTGTCCAGTTACTGATGTGTGTGCAGGTACAACATGCTGATAAACCATTTCATGAATATCAAAGAATGAGATGACCATAACTTTCCCAGCAGAAGTAACCACTTTTGCTTTCTTTGGGGGTTGGTGATGAAGGAAATTTCTACACTGAGCTTTGCTGTTTGCTCTCAGGATCAAAATGATGTAGCCAAGTTTCATCAGAAGTGATTACGTTTGAAAGAAACTCTAGATCTTCCACTAACATAAACTTTAACTGCATGCAGACTTGCATGCGAATGTCCTTTTGTTCGGAAATCAACAGTCTTGGAACTCATCGTGCACAAACACGTCTCATGTGTAATGTTTCTGTCACCAACGTGTGGGCAGCACCCAGTGAAATGTTCAGTATTTCAAAATGTGACCTTAAGGTAATTTGTCGATCCTCTCTCACAATGGCAGCAGTGTTGATGTTTTCTTCCGTAAGAGCAGTAACTGGATTACCGGGTCCACCTTCCATTAAAATTGATTGTCTCCCGTCTTTAAACATTTTAAACCACCTTCATGCTGTGCTGTAGGGAAGAACAGGCTCTTCCTAGGCCTCCTGTAACATTGTATAGGCCTCAACTGAAGATCTGTTGAGACGAAAGCAGAATTTCAAAGCCGCATATTGTTCCTTGCGTGTTACCTCCATTGCAGCGGTAGGCGATACTGAACCTGTCTAAACTTGCCTGGTTCTCACAGGCGGGAACCAGAAGTACCAACAATGAAACTACTACGGCGTGTTTGTTTCACATTAAGCTAACAGAATATAATAAGATTGAATCTTTTTGTGAAAAATTATGACCGTTCAAAACTTATGATAATTCTTTTTTGAACAGCCCTCATATATTTATGGTGAGACAAATAATTGAAAAACGTTATGAGTATAACATTACCATATAAATATTACCATATTTGTAGATTATACACAAGCCTTTGATAAGGTTAATAGAACTAAAGTAATTAGAATGTTTAAAAATGTATAATGTGCCTATATAGTTAATAAGATTAATTGCAACAACCTTACCTAATAATGTTGCAAGAGTGAAAACAAATAATAACCTAAGTGAAGGATTCATTGTTGCAACAGGTGTAAAACAAGGAGATCCGCTGTCTGCCACACTAATATTGTAATAGACTCAGTTTTGAACAAATTAGATCTGAGAGGTAACATTGAGTGTAGGTTAAAACAATGTATTGCATATGCAGATGACATCGTTAGAATGAAAAAAAGCAGTTAAACATTCCAAAGACTAAACGAAGAGTCTGCCCAGTTTGGATTATTGATAAATATACAAAAAACAATATACAGCTCTTTAATACAAAACAATTTCAAATAACTTTTGTGGTATAAGCAGTTTCTAACAAATCAGATATTAATGCCTTGAGTCGTTCA
Source organism: Mantis religiosa (assembly GCA_030765055.1). Taxonomy (NCBI): domain Eukaryota; kingdom Metazoa; phylum Arthropoda; class Insecta; order Mantodea; family Mantidae; genus Mantis; species Mantis religiosa. The sequence continues at coordinate 206,293,703 of CM060953.1, read as the reverse complement.
ATATTCGTCTTTGTTTTACTAAAGTGGTGTTGATATTCAGTTGTCTCTAGCAATTACTTGTAAAAGTATGTAATTTCAAGTCCAGCATATAACATTAACTTGTTAAATATCCCCTTGCCTAAATAAAGATATACACAAACACCACACTTGCAGACAAAATTACTTTTTTCTTCAATCATATAGGGGCCAGTTTGGAAATAAAAATATTATTTATGCTGGATCAAAATACTTCAACATATTGCCAGACTCAAGTCATTGATGGACGGAAATACTTTTAAAAAAGAGCTCAAAATGTATTTGTTAACCCATTGTGTTTATAATGATGAGTTTCTTATCCATAATGGAAATTAATCACATTTTAAGCATAGTTGAGTTTTTAACATAATAGTATGCACAGATTTATATTATAAATATTTAGGTTAATTTTATAAACTTGTATACTTTATCACATGACTGATGTGGTCTTAAGAACAATTGTTTATATGCGTATAGTGTTATTTATATTGTAATTATTTTGTATCATAAACTGATGTGGTCTATTTAACACTTTTTGTGTATACTATAGGACTGAAAATAAATAAACATTTGACTGTTACCGTTCACTTTGTACCCTTGACCAAATGTGTAACAGATTGAAAAATAAAGTTCAGTAAGAAAGGTTTGTAACAACAAATAAAAGATAGAGATATGAATGAAACTTTTTGTCTGTGTTTCATTGTTGGCGATGATCAACAGGGTCAGATAAGGAAGAGTGAACCTGAAAACAGAAATAAAGAACAAGCCATTTCAAATAAAAAATGTAATTTATTCTGTACAGACTGGTTTACAATAAGATTGTAGCAGTAGGCTAAAAGCAGTTTGCAGAACACAAATACGTACGTATATATTACCATTTGATTTTGTTAAAAAGTTATAAAAGTATACCAATTAGTTAAAGAAATATGAACTCTTTGTATAGCAGCAAAAGGACAGATAAGTGAAAGATCGAGTTGCAGAAAATAGTCAAGTTTAGGGGCTTGGACCCAACTTTGTGCCCCATTTTATATTTGCAGCACTGTTTGAGAACAATGTGATATGTTCTAAGTGTCGTTGTGAAGAGTTTTCATGGGGCAAAATACACAGTTGCTTCAAAATTATTATGTACTAGTGTAAAATGTAAACATTACCAATCTTTGTTTAAAGCAATCTTCATTTGTTTTACTGTGTTCATTTAATTTATTAGCATTATTCTATATATACACAATACTTGAAATTTAATGTATCTGAAGTAATATTGGATGCTTAAATGATGCAGGATTTATAATAAATTTGATTTGACTAGGCACAGGATTTTGAAGCCAGCGCATAACAACCTCACTTGCTATGTGAGACCATTACTAAATTTTCAAAATTGAAATAATATTTTATGGTACATATTTTGCCTGATAATAAGTATAATATTTTAGAAGTTTGAAAATTGTACTACACATTTGCTTTCTTTACATATATATTTTATGTTTTATATTATCTTCAGACGAGGTGCGTTCAAGTTATAACATCTATTTTTTTTCAGGACTGGGACTAGATAGGAACTTCTGGTTTTTTTTTCTAAATACATGTGGACTCTTTGTGAATGCATGAAAGAGATGGCAGCACTATACAGTGCATAGAACTCTAGGGGCAGCGACGAGAGTTAGGACTGTTTTTGATACTTAAAATGACATTTTCATTGCAAGAACAGCGTGTAATCATTCATTTTCTCCATTTTTGTGGTGTGACACCTATTGAAATTAATTGCCAGTTGATTGAGGCATGTGGTGATGGTACCATGGATGTGTCTAATGTGTGTTCCTGGGTGCGACAGTTTAATGAAGACAGAACATCGTGTGACAACAAACCAAGACAGTTGAGTGAGGCATGTGGTGATGGTACCATGGATGTGTCTGATGTGCGTTCCTGGGTGCGACAGTTCAATGAAGGCAGAACATCGTGTGACGACAAACCAAGACAGTTGCAGACATTCCCTCCAAAATTGGCATTTCCATGGGATCTGTGCACACAATCCTGCATGAAGATCTGAAAATGATTAATTGGCAATCCTCCAAAATAACGTTTTCCACTCGCTGGATCATGTCGTCAGACCAGCTGGTGTATATGGTGAAGAATTTTGTTTGTTAAAGATATAGTCAATCGCCAGCATGCCAAAATTTTGTCCTGCAAGATTTTCTTTACACACCAGTAAATCTACTGACGTGGAGCTGTTTAAGTACACTTAAAAAATCTGCCGATAATGGCCCTTTACCTACATCCTCTTAACAGCAGCAAAAGCTGAGCTCCAAATATTCCCATTCATTTTCATTCATTGACTTCTAAATTAACTGATCGGAATGCTTTATCCTATGTACACAAAGTGTAACAGGTATTCTGCATACAATAGTTTTGAGGGGTAACAAGCACCCTCCTCCTCACTACTAATCTAATTTCCAGACACCCTAAACCCCATCCTAAAAATTCCTATTTGTGGTAAAACCCTATTGAGGGTGGACATTCTGGCTTACTAAAGCCTGCCAGTATTGACGGATGGACAAGCATTTTTCATTCACTTCCTGAAGAAGGCCATGTACGTTAGAATGCCAAAAGCTGGAATTTATTTACTTTGACACGGTTGATTATCCATGAAGCTTTAACTAATAATGCTTGCCGTGAAAGATTTACATCTTACATTTCTAATTGCTTGACAATTTTGGGAAGTGCTGTCACTGTTCAGTTTTCCTTGTAATGGTATGGAATTTCAAGGCCAACATATATGAACAAGCCTTCTCTATCCTCTTTGTACCTTTAATGTGTAAAATATATCTTGATTAGCATGAAGTAAATAAACAAATACATTTTCTTAAGAATAATTTGTAAAAGCTATATAAAAATTATGTGAATATAACTCAAGAGGTTTTGCACATAAGACCTACTGTGGTTTAAATCATGTTTTTAAAGGAAAACATTAAAAGAAGTAAGAAAAACCGAAATACATAAAAAGTTACAAAATATGCTCCTTGGGTTTAGAAGTCTGTATAAATTGCAGAAATTATAGGAATGAATTGGTGTAATTAATAAAAGATAAGTCTAATCTATTTGGGAATTAATCACATGACTATTCAATCCTTAATCCTTATAAAACATTCAGAAGTGTCAGTCTCAATTTATTGCTGTTTCTGTAAACCTTAATCTCTTAGGAAGTTGTGATACCTACTACAAAATGCAGTATAACAAAAGAAGCTCATATTTCCATTTTACACTACAGCTTTTGAATAACAAAATTTACCTCCTGTAAATTATGTAATGCAATTTATATCCTGTCTGAAACATCATTTACTCTTAGTTGAAAAATCTATTTGTAGTCGGTTTTTAACACTTTGTCACTCACATTTTTATATTATTATGGGACAAAGTGTAAGTGACAAAGTGTTACAAACCGATTACAAATAATTTTTTCAGTTAAGTTTGACATCACTGTTACTAAATTCCTCCAATCACGCATAATTATTTACTCTGTTTAGTGTACGATCCTTTGAATATGTATTAATTTGTTAGAGCATGCTAAAATATGACCTTCTTTAAGAATATTCCCATAAATTTGAGAAACAAAGGATGAACCAGAACACATGTAACAGTAATTCACCATTAAAAGTTTTGAGTAAAAATATATTGATTTTATCAATCAGCCATAACTGGAAATAGAGCGCTTAAAACTTTTATAGCAAATGTTTTTATTTACTGTACTAAATGCCTTTAATTATCTTCAAGTGTTGTGTAATTAATAAATTAAATAAGTTCTATTATTTTCATTTTATTTTTGTCCTATTTAATTACTTTCATTGTATAAGTTGGCATTATTATGCTCCTAAGAATTATTTAACTTTGATATTTTATTATTACTTCATGCCCAGTTTCAGATTTAAAAGATTAATTTAATGTTTCTAATTTAATAGTTTGTCTAAATCAAATAAAACTTGTTGATATATTATGTTACGTTCTTATATGGATACATTTATCTTATAAAGCAAACTCTGTGTTGTTAAAGTGATTATGTTATTTGTTTAATACACCAAGCACATTTATAATCCTATGTTACAGAATAGACACTAAAACCAAGATTGGATAAGTACTTAAACATGAATGTGAATGTTCTATGGCACCATCTACATTTTGAAATTTTCTGCTATGTACATTAATAGTTTCACAATTTTACTCTATTAAATTTTTAACATGCTTCAAACATTTTATATCTGTATTTTAAAATTTATGAAGAGAATAGTTTTATAGCCAGCTGATCTTGAAGCATACCTATGTATGAATGATTATTTAAAACATAAAATTCTTTATCATTTACATTCTTTTTATAACAAATGAACGTTACATAGGATGTAATGTCTTCTTCACTTTATACAAAACACTTCCTGACTTGACACATATGGCAGAACCAGAAGTATTAAATAAATGATATTAAATATTTTTATGTATGTTTGAGGATTTAGATAAGATTTTTATGTTGCTTGTATAAACTAAGGGAGAAGTAGAAGGACAAAAGTATTATGAACAGTGGTCTAGAAATAATCCAGTTATAAGTTACATGCCAAACAGCACCTTTTGGTTAACAGGTTAAATAACGATGTTGGTTAAAACTGACCAAGACTTTGTGGATGGTTCTTGATTGAATAGCTTTTGATTTGAAACAGTGTCCCATTTTTTGTTAAATTATTGCAGGAAATTTTCTGCATTGTTGTATTTGTAGTAAGTCTTATTTCTATTTTTATTAAACATTTATATTGGATTATTTATTAAATACATTTTTTTGTAGTCAGAAAGCTTGCTCAAATTCTGTTTCATCATTACTGTTTATTCAGACACTTCCAGAGACTTTGATTTCCAGACATTACTAGAAACAATTCCACTGAGACCAAGTCAGTCAGACAATTGCAAGTAAGAGTGTCAATGTGAGTTTAGACATGACCAGCAAAAGTTGTGTACATCAGCACTATGGAAACAGCTGTGTTTGCTCTGTGTAAGTTAGCACCATGCTAACAGTTTGGTGACTAGTAAAATGGTTTAATGCATTTGTATTAATACATATATATTACACATATATATTACACATATATTAATACATTTTGTCACAGTAACAGGCATTGTTCACTGTTTAGGTAAGGAGAAAAAGCTTTCACCAAGTTAGGTTAGGTTAGGTTAGAAATTTTGCCTGACTTTTTATTTACTAATTGAGAAAAATCTTTTACTGTTAAAATTTATTTTGTTTCAAGTTCAATTGGTTATATGTTTTCTATAAATTATAATATTAAAAGAAAAGATGCACTTAAGAAAAGAGACCAAAACTTAAATTGGTCTATATTAGCAGTCTCAGAAGACCTTATCATTTGATGACCAGTCAGGTAGAAATATAGTTTTAATTTTCTTTAGATGTTGTATCATAATGTGCAATATCGTTATCATGTGACACAGCATATCATTTGAGACTGTATATCATGTACCTACTAATGAGATGTTGTACATATACTAATTACTAAAAATGGGAGGTAAGATATGTACAATAATTATGCAAAATAATAATATATGCATTAGAGTTAAGTAACTATATGTGTTTAATAGTGTAGGAATACTAAATCAGAAATGTGTAAACCATAAGAAAACACAGGAAGCACTTATAAGAGTTTCAACATTTGCTAAGACTTGGGCACACATATGAAGGATGGGATGAACCTGCCAGGTCGAAGGTATTCTGTTATGCTTGTAATGGCACATCAGATGAACAACACATGACGTGACTGAGAGTGAGAGATAAAATGTAGCAAAAGAAGCAGAACGAGAAAACGCTTTGAAACTAGCTTTAGATGGGTTGACATGAATCTGTGATATGATGGTAACAATTGTAATAAGGCAGTGAGCAGCAAACATTACTTTGATATAAAATATATTTCAACAAAGTATATTGAACTTCAATTGTCCGATACCACTCTAAGATTTCAGAGTTGACTTATGTAAAAGAAAGAAGTAACAATTAGTTAAGCTCACCTATAACCAATTGCTAACCAGCTAACTGGTCACAATACAAATGAACATATTTAAGTTAGTCACTTTAATACAACTCTGGATTATAACTTTCAACTGAAATATTTCAGTCCTCAAATAAACATTTCTGTCCTTCTCTCTTATCCCTGAAAATTTGTAACATCATCCCAAAGACATTTTATGTTTCTACCTTTATCATTTATAGTTGCTTGATATTCATCTATTAGATCTTTGAACAGTTCTGTTTAGTTTCACAAGAATCTTCATTACGTCATTATGCTGTACATAAACATAATCAAAGCACATTTTAATTAATACTTGCAAGACTAAAACTTAATATTTAAATTACATCTCACTAAATATATACTTTGTGAAGCAAATGAAATAATGTTGACACAATTCAGTACCATGTTGAATATTTAGTGCCCTATGGGGAAAAAACTGTCATACATGACATGATGAGCAGTTCCTCTGGTGGTCCTTGAATGGACCTCAGACATTTTATCAACTTCAGATAAGTCCAGGCTCATAAGTAAAAGCATTTACGTGTTTCCCACACAATGCTGTGCATTTGTCATTGATGCCTGCCTCTGTGACATGGTGGTAGCATGTCTGCCTCACATTCAAGAGGTCCTGAACTTGAATCTTGGTCAAGTTGAGTTATTCTGTATTAGGTATTTTGTTATTGTTTAGTTTTCCCTTATCATGAAATAACAATGTTTGGTAACTCTAAGCTCTATGTACCCTGGACTCATTTGAGCATAATTTCATTCATTGTCTGATATGACTTAACGTTGAAGGATGCAAATTAAAAAATGTTCATCAATTCTTTTTATCTCTCTTAATTTATGAACTTTAGTTACAAAAGTACATTCAATTGTTAAATTATATTTAATCTCTTTTCAGTTTTATGATACACAAATTTTACTCCATTTTTCTCATTAAAATTTTGTTATATTTGCAATTCTTCTTTTACTTGCATTCTGCCCAAAAATTGTAATTGAGTTTGATAAATAGGTTGATATGTGTGTTTGTGAACAGAATAACTGAGATAAATACCGAACCTAATTATTAATTTTTAGATGAGTCGTATTAATAATTATTTCGCTTCACTGTGGTGTTCCAATACAGTTAAATCTCGATATACCGAACCTAATATTTAAGTTCAATGTGTTTAAAAAGTGCAACTTAAAGATTTTCAGTAAAATTTCTTCAACTTAAACTACCATTTATGTGAAACATTTTTCTTGTTTTTATTAGTTCAAAAATTGCTCTTAACAATTTTGAATAAAATACAACACATATTGAACATATTTACATGACAAATGAAATGTGTATCTTGAATTTTTTGGGAATGTCATCAGAGGTGCTCATCATTCTGAATTATTATTTGTATACTTATTAATCATTTCCAAATTATTCTTTGTTATTAGACTTATTTTTGAAGTATTTCATTCTTTTCTCAACTACAAATTGCTATTATCTCCTCTTTTTCCTTTCTGTGATCCTGTAAACAAAACAAAGTTTTAAAGGAATACACTATTGAAAAATCTGACTGTCAGTTTAGTCTTCTGTGACTACAACAAAATGTATAAATATTATCAGGAAGTAGATAGAATAAATGTTTTTCAAAATAGTTTATAGAAGAGTGAATGCAATACCTAAGGTTTTTTCTTTATTGCTTTTATTACAGTTTACAGCATTCCTCCGTTCCCCATAAATTAACACAGCTTCAAAAGGGAGCTAGCAAGCTTTGTGACTGTATTGTTATGCCATGTTGGTGGAACTGGATGTTCTTTATTAATTTTTCGCCTCACTGTGGTGTTCCAATACAGTTAAATCTCGATATATGGATGTTCTTTGATTATAGTGCATCATTTGTTGTGTATTTATCTCTGTTTATTTTTCTTGGTGTGTAGAACTGAATGCACAATTTGGTATTTACCTCGCAACTTAGGAAGCAAGAAGTAAAATCCAGTCAGTAGACAAGATTTGAAATGGTTAGTTTCTGTTTTTGATATCTATTGATTAAATTGCTGTATCTTGCAGTGTTTTGTGCAGAGGTTGTATGGGGAAGTTTAATAACTTCACTTATGAACTGCATGATAACAAATGTTTACATTTTACACATAACTTTGTCCCATGTAAGGCCGTTAGGAATGAAATATTGTCAAAGCAAGTCTGGTATAAAAGTGATATGGGGGGCTGGAGTTTTGCACAGTGCTGCATCAGTCTAAATGGAATGTGATTTGAGGAAACAAACTGGGGACTTGATCACAAAGCGATTCTGTTAGGCCCAGTATAAAAACATAACCTTTAATACAGAAGATGCCCTCTTTTACTTGGCACTAACCACAATGTGCTTTTGAGCTTAAGTCATGAATCATTTTATTTTGCAAGTTTTAATTCTATCATTATGAGTATAGTATTATAATGCATGTATATATATGTATATCTTAGTTTTTGTTTGTTTAATTGGGTAGAATATAAAGCATCTACCATCTTCACATAGAGAGTTTCTATCACATACATTTTCTTTTAAAACAATTGAATATGATCTATTTTGTAAAACTTAACGATAATGTTAACAGTTTTTGCTCACAGTGCAAACATATACACAATTGTGACACTATATATATATATATATCTAAGAAAACATGCTTGTACTGGAATGCATCGTCTTCAGGTTCACCACACTTGGAATAACAAATCAGGTTAACGTTTTCCTCTAATCCACTCAAGGATCAGTCTTGCGAAAGAATAACAGTAGAAAATACATAGCGGTTTTCTTCCACTTATATACATTTGTCTTATTATGAGATCTGTTCATGTTTTCATTGTTAACAGGGATTCTATATACAGTTGCTTACAAACAGTAAAGGAACAGATTTTGTTTTTTGTTTCTTCTTCAACCTCTTCTCTTCCTATGCCTAAACAATAACAATAGAAAATACAATACGATGATGCAGTTATAACTTGTGATCTATTCATGCGCTACATATCTTTGCTATGTACATAGACTTTATAAACTTTTGTACAGTTATTATGCTTCTTCTAGTGAAGAACTTACACTTATTGTTAAATTAAATGTTTATGTATCAAATGAAGGCAATGGTGGCCCAGAAGCACAAATTTTAAAACTAATATAGTAGTAATTTCTATCTTATTATTTTTTTTTCACAGAATAATTCAAGAGATATAAAAGAACTGAATAATTGCCTTAAATTGTTATATTGGAAAATTGAAGCAGGCATATAAAACTTTTAATAGGTGTGTATAAAAAGCAAGCATCAGAAGAAAATTCTGAAGTCTCGTTTAGGAATTTCTTCAAGTGTTCTGAAATAGAACTGTATTGAAATCATAAGTAAATAAAGTAGCAGAGCACACAAAGCATTTAGCATGCACAACAAAGGATTGGGGGAGGGTAGAGAAGCTATATGTTAAGGATATGTGGGAATGGTGTTATGGTAATTAAGGTTATTGCTGCATTTAGTAACATATTTACAACATAAAGAAACCTTAGAAAGAACTGCATTTATTAACAAAACATGATTTTCTTTTTAAAATGTTTTAGTAAACAGTTAAGTGAAAATTTTTTTAACTTAATGTATGAAAATATATATGTCAATGCACAAGTGTAAAATAACAGTTTAACAAGTTTTCTTTGCAACTAGTGTTAGCTTGTGTTAAAGAGTTTAGTGTACAGGGATTAATAAACAAACTTAAAAATCATGTGGTTCATTCTTCAGCTGGAATTATGTTAATGTGCATTTTACATGCAGCCTGCACAAACACTTACAATGGAGAAATGTTATACCTAACCTCTGAACTGTATTTGTGTTGGAGCACAAATACTTGTTGTACATAACCTGTAAATGTGTTGGGCAGGCTGCATTAACAACGTTCTCAAGTACAACAATAACTCCAGGTGAAGTGCTCCATGTGATGCTTCAGTGGAACATACAACATGCTGCCTAACTACCAGAATATGAGAATTGCTCACTACCTTCTTTTCCAAACAATGGCCAAAATATGCAACACTGACATTAGTTACCTGCACACTATTTTACTTTGTTTATCTAGTACACCAGTGATGTTATATTTTCATCACAAAACTAAAATTATTTCCAGAATCATCAGGTCATTTGTTATATTCTCTATAAGAAGTAATGTAGGACCCTAATATTTCATATGTTAGAGGTTATTGAGAATTATATTTCAGTCTAAGTGAACACATTTTTACCAATATGTAATGAGACCTCTATGTTAAGATAAATACAAATAAAGAGACTGGCAGAGTTAGATTAAGATCCTAAGTCTAGCCACTGAAGCATTACATTACCAGAAAATAAAACAAAAGTTCAGTTTTCCAATAATTAACAACGTTTTTGCCCATCCTTACAATACACACACACACATATCGCTGTAAGCACTGCCGTTAAAACAAGCACCTACACGTGACATTTACATCAGTTTTTGAAAACTATTCACATCACCAAAAACTCATAATGATAGTCACTTGTATTATTAATATTAATCATTTTTTTACAAAAAGAATCACAGGCAGAAATAAGCTTTGCAACTTTCCATGTTTGCGTTCATGAACAACAATGCTACAAAATAAAGTTTGCCTTCAGTATTGCTTGCATTTGTCTATTCTCTGAGAGATCACGGGGACAGCGAGATATACACACACAGTTCACCATAGCGGCACACACTCATTATTTCGATGTTGTGTCAACCCAACCTATGCCACCACCAGAAGGAGATGACTGCATCACTGGTGTAGTAGTCAAGATGTGCGTACCACAGAGATGATTGTTGCTGAAACACAGCAGCATTTTTACTGTCAAATTCAAATTATTTAAAAACAGAATTAAAAAATTAATTTGTATCACATTAATAAAGAAATGCTCCTAAAATATAACTGAGTTTCAATTCAGTATTTAAATAAATTGATTGTGTCAGATTTAACACTTCAATTCACCTTTTGCTATTTGTTTGTATGTATTTAAATTCATTAAATCTACATTACATGAAATGCAAAGCCATTGCTTGGATGCATATTTCCCAACCAGTTATGTTCTGCTGCCATATGCCGGCTGTTCAGTACAGAATGTGTAATTATATGAAACTAGTGTTGAGGAAGTAGATCCTTCATCAGTGCCCCAGGGTGTGATGGTATAACCCAAAAAATACAAGGTATTGTCCAGAAAGTAAGTTCTGTTTGGTAATAAAAGTAAATAGTGTACAGATACAGAAACCTTATTTATTGCACAAAATTCTACAACTCTTAAACTACTTTTCCACATAGCTGCCAAAATTTTGCTTGTTTTTTATCGAGAGTCAATTTATGTAGAATCCATCGACAACAAAGTTTTGTCACGTCTAACTGTTGATGTAAAATGTTTTGTATTTGATACATACAAATGTCCAACATGTCTGTCGATCATTGCTGGAACGACAGTATTTTCATCGTTTAAAGCAGTTCTTTTCCTTGATGAAATGCATCACTAAGAAAAAGAAATTTGCTTTGATTTCTATGTACCAATTATAAATTGTCTTAGAGAGGTCTCCTTCGGCAAATGCGTTTGTTAGCTGGTCTTCACGTTGTTTAGGCATTGGAACTGGATTATTTTGGAGGGGTCTTGGCATGGAAGTCCAAACTTGATTTATTGGACATATTCCCCCGAACGGATTCCCGGGAAGGAAGGGAGAGGCGAGAGGAGACAGAGGCACGACAGTGCAGAGGGCATTTTACTTAGATGGAAACTTTTCGCGCCAGGGCAAGACAATGGATATCCCACCCTATGTGGCTCGGAAACAGTCTCACCACGAAACTGGGTTCGAAAACCATCCTACCGAAGGAGGAATGGTTCAGGCGGTTTCGTCTGTGCCCACAATCGAGAGATCCGGGTTTGATTTCCGTGGCCTACCTACCTGAATCATGAGTTTTTTTCGGGTTTTTCCCGGGTCGTAAGGCGAAAGTTGGATATGACAATTACATTTCCCGAATTTCCTGTCCCTTCATTTTATCTCCATTATAATTTCATATCATCTCTTAACTGAAGGTCTCTTTCAGGGTAGAAGTGTCGGGTGGAGTCTCGGCGCTGTCATGACTCTTGGGTCGGCCGCCCTCTGTCTCCTCTCGCCTCATCCTTCTTCCCCGGGGATGCTCCACGTTGGGCTTAGGTACAATAAAGCACAGGTTTCGGTGCCGAATCCGCTCCGTAGTAATCCTAATGCTAAAGGAAGTGTTTACCAGGAGCATATCATCCTGTCATGCACCGCCGAGACACTTCTACCCTGAAAAACACCACCAGATGAGAGATGATGTGAAATGATAATGGAGATGAAATGGAGGGATAGGAAATTAGGGGGATGTAATTAACCTATCCAACATTGGCCTGACGATCCGTGAAAACCCCGAAAAAACCCAAGGGTCAGGTAGGTCGGCCACGGGAATGTGGGCTACAGACACCGGCTGAGCCATCCCACTCGATATAGCAGTCGAATATAACAACGTTCCATTTGTTTTATATAACATAGCATTCTAAACATGTTCAATGTCGCCGACTTGGTTTTCAATAATGAGTGATTTATGAAGAACATATAAGGTTGCGTCATATAAAGTTAAGATGAGGATACATTAGCACGTGATATGACGGTCGCGGGGTTGCCATAGTAACACAAAACAGTTGAATACCAAGAAGAGGTTGCACATATTGATCGGGTGGGTGCCGGGCCGCGCCCTACTTTTGTTTTACCTGTGACTGCTACGATGTGTGTAGCTCGTGTTTGTGACGAGAGGACGCGCCGCTCCCAGCCGCTGCTCCCGAGGACGCCGCCGCCTCTCTGGCCGGTGCCAGCAACTCCACCGCCGTCTGGTGCAGGAGCAGTTTGGTCTCCTCTGTGGGGGAATGGTCGTCCCCCGGGGGCGGCGGGCAGATGTACAACGGGGGTGGGTGGTGCTCCAACCTCTCTTTGTGCTTGTTCTCCACGACGGCCTCATCTCGAGAATGTTTCTCCAACAAGTCGTCCAGCACGAACTTAATGGGCAATTTGCCGCCCCTCACCATCGTGGGCGGCGATACTGGAGGCGGCAGTCTGTTGGGGGATCCGATCAGCTTCTCCATCTCGGGGTCTCGGTCTCGACCCCCGGAGTCGCATTTCTTCAGGATGGACTTAGATCTTCTGTGTTGATCCAAAACTGGACTCGTTCTGCTGTCAATGGAGTCGACTGAGAGCGAGGATTTGCTGCCTCCGCCGTTCTTCCCTGCAGGAGAGCCAACATAACAAGTCATAATTAACTACCGTTGTTCCCTGCAGGAGAGCCAACATAACAACAAGTCATATTGCTAAATACCGCTTTTCCTGCAGGAGAGCCAACATAAACTTATAATACTAATTACAGTTTTTCTCTGCAGGAGAGACCGCGTAACAAGTCATATTGCTAAATAACGCTTTTCCTGCAGGAGAGCCAACATAACAACAAGTCATATTGCTAAATAACGCTTTTCCTGCAGGAGAGCCAACATAAACTTATAATACTAATTACAGTTTTCTCTGCAGGAGAGACCACGTAACAACAAGTCATATTGCTAAATAACGCTTTTCCTGCAGGAGAGCCAACATAAACTTATAATACTAATTACAGTTTTTCTCTGCAGGAGAGACCGCGTAACAACAAGTCATATTGCTAAATAACGCTTTTCCTGCAGGAGAGCCAACATATCAACAAGTCATATTGCTAAATAACGCTTTTCCTGCAGGAGAGCCAACATTAACTTATAATACTAATTACAGTTTTCTCTGCAGGAGAGAACACGTAACAAGTCATATTGCTAAATAACGCTTTTCCCTTCAGGAGAGCCAACATAAACTTATAATACTAATTACAGTTTTTCTCTGCAGGAGAGACCACGTAACAACAAGTCACATTGCTAAATAACGCTTTTCCCTGCAGGACAGCCAACATAACAACAACTCATATCACTAACTACTGTTGTTTCCTGCAGGACAGCCAACATAACAACAACTCATATCACTAACTACCGTTGTTTCCTGCAGGAAAGCCAACATAACAAGTAATATTGCTAATTACCATTGTTCCTTGTAGGAGAGCCAATATATCATTACATCGCTGATTACATTCTTCGCAGGAGGGTCAACTTAGATAACATGTTATCATATACTTAGATGTAAAACTGATTGTTCTAGAGTACATTTGTACGATAAAATGGTTTTAAGTCCGTATTTTGTAAGATAATTTACAATGATCTCTAAAGTACCTATCAAAATATTGTATAAATGTGAAATATTTATCAATGTGAATATTTTATACTTTCAAATGAAACATTGATTTAGTAACGCTTCTTGGTGAAAGATGCTTTTGCAGCTCATAGCCTGGAACAGTAAAGAAAATGTAAACGTAATGGGACTGTTATCTAGTATTTCATTTTCATATACCAGGGTGGGTAAAAAAAGTAATGCCGCCTATTTTTTACTTTTAAATAAGTTATATGAAAACTTTGAATTTGGCGCAATTCCTCAAACCTTCTTCTCCAATCCCCTGCAGCAGTAACTTCCTAAGTCAACGGGTGGCAGCACTGCATCCTCTTGAAAAATGACAGACATCGACATTCGTATTAGACAGCGTTCTGTGATTTAATTTTTGACTGCGGAAGTTGAAACGCCAATTCGCATTCACGAAAGGCTGAAAAATGTGTATGGTGATGCAACGGAGGATGTCAGCACTGCTAGACGATGGGTTCGTCGCTGTAACGAAGCTGAAGGGCGAACACCATTGGCAGATGAAAAGCGAAGCGGCAGGCCGGTGACTGCAGTGACGCCATGCAACATTCAGTGAGACGATACCATCATTCGTAGTGATCGCCTTGTAACAGCAGCTGAATTGTGTCGCATTATCTCCCTCCGTAAAGGCAGTGTGATGACGATTATTCAACAACTGGGTTACTCAAAAGTTTGTTTACGTTGGCTACCAAGAGGAAAACAATAGTCTCCGAACACTTGCAGCGCTTCAATTTGGAGGGAGAGGAGTTTCTGGAAAAATTGTTACTGGAAACGAAACGTGGGTTCAATTTTTTTGAACCGGAATCAAAGAGGCAGTCAGTGGAAGGGCATCACACAACGTCACCGAAGAAAAAAATATTCAAAACTCAGCGGTCGGCAGGGAAAGTTGTGGCGACAGTGTTTTGGGATGCAGAGGCTGTGCTTATGATTGATGTTTTTGGAGCAGGGATGCACAATAAATTCTGTCCAATACGTCAGAACTCTCAAAAAGCTGAAAGTACGTCTTCGCCGAGTTCACCCAACAAAAACTATGGCGGATGTTCTTCTTTTGCATGACAATGCAAGACCACACACCAGCCGTTACACCACTGCAGGAATTGAGAAATTGGGATGGCAAGTCTTACCTCACCCCCATACAGCCCTGACCTGACACCATCAGACTTTCATGTGTTCGGGCCACTAAAGGAAGCTCATCGTGGGATTCATTTTGAAGATGAGGAGGCTGTGAAAACGTCCGTGCGTCAATGGCTTAGGAAGCAAGACCGTGTGTTTTACCACAATGGAATACATGCTCTAGTTAAAAGGTGGACCAAAACTGTGGAAAAGGACGGAGATTATATTGAATAGTGACAAATTAATCGTCAATGTTGTAGTTTTCAAGCTATGTAAATTGGATTCAGTTTTCTTGGCAATTATAAGATAAAAAATAGGAAGCATTAATTTTTTACCCACCCTCGTATAATCTTGAATTTTCAGAGTTAATGCAGCGGTGTAATAAGATTGATCATATTTCATTCTGTCAATCAGTACAAAGTTGCACAACTCTCTTTGTTCATATGGACATTTATGTAATTTTGACAGGGGACAAAACCCGGTGCACTTTCACACCTCTGTAGCAGCATCAGGCACTAACACCTACGTGTCCAAGCTCTCTAACCGAATTACAGTTTGCTCATCGGGGGTTCACATCACATTCTTGGCCAATTTGATACACACTGGGTGGTTGGATATTCAGTAATGAGAACCATAGTTTCACCTACAAAACCAAAGAAATATAATAGTCCAGCAAGTCGAGTATGCAACTAAGGTCATCTATGTGGCTCAATATGAATATTCCCACAAAACAGAAATCACATGATCACAAGATTCACCTACCATAACTAAATGAATAACAATCAGACGACAGGAAGATACTATGTAACTGAGACCATCTATTTGATACTCGCATTTATATATCTACGAGACTATGTATGTATGTATTATGTATGTTTGTATGTATGTATGTATGTATGTATGTATGTATGTATGTATGTATGTATGTATGTATGTATGTATGTATGTATGTATGTATGTATGTATGTATGTATGTATGTATGTATGTATGTATGTATGTATGTATGTATGTATGTATGTATGTATGTATGTATGTATGTATGTATGTATGTATGTATGTATTTTTTTTTTTTTTTTATTTTATTGAACTTTAACAGCATGCCCCGTTACGGAGTAACATTACATGCATTTAATTACATAGATACATTATAAATAGTAATCACATTTTGATATTATTTTACAATAGTTTTTTAAATATTAGAATTTAAATGTTCAATTCACGTATTGTTTTAAAATAAAAATTGTTTACAAGTCAATTGAATTAACATATATACAAAAAGCTTTCAAATGTTTATTTATAAGGTTTTGGTTTGACACTGGCCAATTTCCTCCATTCTTGTGTACTTCTTCAATCAACTTGTCCCTCTGATGTTTTGTGTCTCTACATTCATAAATGAGGTGGTTTGCGGTCTGCTGTGGGCTATTGCAGGTGCATTGGGGATCATCTATGATATGAAATCTATACAAGTAAGCTTTAGTTTTTCCATGTCCTGATACCATTGCAGTGAATGTCGCTGTTAATGGTAGTTTTGTCTTAAGACGATCCTTTATCAAAGGGAAGAATGATTTGGTAAGGGCTCCTTTACTTGTACTGCTCCATCTCTGTTGCCACTGTAGATGTCCTGCCCTCTCTATTTCAGTTTTCAAAGAAGATTTTGGTACCTTGTTGTAAATAGTCTTTATTTCGATGTCTTCAGCAGCTGATTTTGCTAATATGTCTGCTAGCACGTTACCAGTAACTCCTGCATGTGCTTTCACCCAACTAAAGTGTATTGTCCACTGATTTCTTTCTAAAGTTCCTAGTCTATTAAGTGTCTCCTCAGGAATATAATTGTGTTTATTGTTGTTTTGTAAGGTGGATAGTGCCACCTGACTATCTGTAAATATGGCTACAGTCTTCTCTTTGTTCAGCGTATTTGCCATGTTTTGTAGCTCTTCAAGTGCTTTCAAAATAGCCAGTTGTTCGGCCTGATTGTTTGAACACCTTCCATCCAGCCTGAATTGCAGTTGTCGAATTACAGTATTGTGCTTGTACAGAACTACAGCAGCCCCGACTTTTTCATCTGATTTACTCCCATCCGTAAAAATTTGAAAGACGTATGCCCCATCATCCTCAACTGCTTTTATATGAGGTCGTTCTGCTGGATGGTTCCAGACGCTTGGTGGTAGGGGTGCATCATAGTCACGTTCACTGTGTATATCATTATACAGTTTTATTTTGCCTTGTATTGTTATACCAATTGGCTGGATGCCGGCAATAACACAAGATGCATCATAAGAAATTGTCCTATATGCCTTCGTCATTTTTATATTGAACAATCTCTGAATCCTCTCGAATTTTTTAATGTTCTTCTGCTTTTCTAGGGCAAATCCCCACACAGGAGCACCATAAGTTAAAATAGGTTCTATTGCGCCTTTATAAATAGTTTCTAGCGCCTTATTTCCCAGTCCCCAAGTGAGTTTTGCGCACTTGGAAAGATTATGCAGAAGTCGTAGTGCTTTGTCATGTACTTGATCTATGTGGTGATCAAAGCTAAACTTCCTATCAATGTATATGCCAAGATATTTAATAACATCCACTTGTTCCAGAGTTTTATTGTTCAGATATATGCTGATTGCTTCATTATGATTAGTTTTCTTCTTTGATATTACCAAAACTTTTGATTTTGAGTCGTTAAACTGGATTTTATTTTCTTTAGCCCATAACTCAATTTTCTTTATGTCCTGATTTGAAAAATTTTCAGCATCTAATATACTTTTTCCTTTTGTCATGACAAGTAAATCATCAGCAAATGCTATTACCTCTGTCCGCGTTGTAAATTCCAATTTTAGCAAAGAGTTATATAGTATATTCCAAAGTCCAGGCCCACAACAAGATCCTTGCGGACAGCCTCGCTGGACCTGTACTTCAGTCCTGAATTCATTCGTAGAGAGAGTTGCTTTCCTATTTTTAAAATAATCCTTTGTAAGTTGGTACAAATTTCTTGGGCACTTCATCTCTCTTAAGTTATTTAAGACACTAGGCCACCAACATGCATCAAAAGCTCCTTTCACGTCCAAACTCACCAAAACAACATAACCAAAAGATTTTAGCTCATCTTCAATGAATACCTTCAGCGCCATTGCTGCATCTGTCGTGCTTTTCTGAGCTTTAAATCCAAATTGTCTTGTACTGTAAAGGTTTCTCATGTTAATATGATATTCAATCCTATTTATCATTAACTTTTCTAAAACTTTACCGCATATGTTCAACAAGCTGATTGGTCGATATTTTGTTATCGTTACACTATCTTCTTTGCCTGGCTTTACTATAGGAACTATAGATGAACGCTTCCATCTTTCTGGAAAAATTCCTTCCATAAGACATTGATTATATATTGCTGTAAAGAAATATGGGAACATTTTAAAAGCATTTAACAGAATATCACTAGATATTCCATCTTCTCCCGGTGACTTTTTTGGATTGAAATTTTTTAATACAACCCAAATTTCATTAGGTGTAAATTCCTTGTCATCTGGGGTACTAATTACTTCCTCTGCAAGCCTCCTTAGGTCTTTTTGTCGTTCAGTATCATCTTGTACCCTATCCTCCGGAATGAAGTTCTCCAGCATATACTTTAATGTGCTTGGTATATCTTCAGTGTAGGTTCCATCTTCTCTTTGCAATGTAGTAAGTGAATTCTGATATCTTATTTTATTGGCTGCGATCTTATAGACTACAGTCCAAGGATTAGTCCCATCAGTTACATTACAAAATTCCCTCCAGGATTTAAACTTTTCGTCATTTATTTTCCTTTGGTATTGCCGATTACCTTCCAAGTACTGATTCCTTCTTTCTTCTCTTAACTGCTCATTATTAATAGTTCGTTGATATCGTCGTCTTAATGCATTTACCTTTTTCCTCAATATGGTTAGTTCGATGGTCCACCAGGGAACTGATTTGCCTTTAATTGCCTGCTTCTTACCCCTGCTTACTCTAAACGCTTCCCTGCATGCAGCTTCCATACTATTGTAGAACATTTCAATTGTATATTCAACATTATTTTCTTTTACTTTATGGGCGAGCTGTTCATCCACACTCTGTCCATTGCCCAGACAATTAAAATTTTTGGTCAGCTTTCGTGGCAACGTTTCCTCAAATGTCTTATAATTTTCTGGTCTAGTTATATATTTAATTCCCTTTAATGTACGAGTTTGGGTTTTGATTGCATTTCCTATTGTGAACGATATTATCTTATGATCAGAGCAGCTTTCTTGCTCTCCAACGGTCCATTCCCTTACATCTCTAAGGAGTTTGTCATTAACGATAGTCAAATCGACCCAACTCCTTCCAGTTTGGGATTCAAAAGTTGGCAAGCCGTTGTTTTCATTCATGATATGTAAATTTGTTGCTGTAATGAATTCTTCAAATATTCTACCACGCTGATTAGTTATTATATCATGCCAAAGTTTGTTTCTGGCGTTACTATCTGCTAGTATTATCAGACCCTTTCCTTTAATATGCTGGAGAATATTTTCAATCTTGTTAATGTCATCTTCTATATTCAAGTGCCCATCAAAGTACATACAAGCTGCAAAAAATGTTTTCTTATTATATACAACCTGTATAACGACACAATCACTGTCGGAAAGCTGACCAATGGTAGTTACGTCAATATTTTTGTTGTTTATAAATATTGCTGCTCGTTTACCCGTAGTACCAACCGTATATATTCTAAAATGTAATGGTACACCTGCTGGTTTATTGTTAATCAAGTAGGGCTCCTGAATAAATACTATATCTATAGCTTTTTCATTCACAAGCTGTACCAAATTAGCAGTCGCAATCCTTGAATGTTTCAAGTTAACCTGAAAACATGTTAATCTGTATCTATCCATTTTAATAGTCGGTATTGTCTTTTAGCCGCCTAAGTGTTGCTTGATAACAGGAGCAATTCGTATCCAGTGCAGAATGATTTTCTGACACTTTGTTGTCTCTGTTATATTTATTATACGTTACACAATTAATGCATTTATATGCAGCTCTGTTAGCAGTACATTCCTTTAGAGCATGCTTCTCTGCGCAATTTGGACATATTTGCTGTCCTTTACAGTCCTGCGCACGATGATTATATTTACAGCAATTGAAGCAACGCCCAGCCTTGACATAATCATCCCAGTTACACATATTCCATCCTATTTTTAATCTTTTGCCAAGTATTTCCCTCCGTACAGTTGAAGTGACTTCAACAACCAAATTCAAATTCTTTTTCCTATCATGAAAGGAAAATTTAGGCTGAATCTCTGTGCTGAAATTCTCCAGCTCTGTATTTTGTGCTGTTAAAACCTCCACAGCATTCTCCGTTGTTATCTCATCTGGTATATTGAAAATAATTATTCTTGGATTTCTTTTCTTCGAGACGGTAGCCTCAAGCTCATCTCCACACTTATTATTAATATTGTTGCAAATAGTATCTACTTCAGCTTTATTGTTCGATTGTATTAGAACTTGTCCGTTCCTCAATGCCCTTACAGACTGAACACCAACCTTCATCTCTACAGGATTAACCTTAGTTTTCACCAGTGTCTTTATATATTCCACACTTTGATTATTCTTGCTCCGAACAAGCAGTTTAAAGCACTTAGAGTCCCCTGTACGTGCAGCGCCAGTCAACACCGAAGCATAACTCCTTTCTACCCCAAATTGCTCCACAACCCGTTCGGAAGATATCACCCCAGGTGTCACTTGTGATGCTATTCTCGCTCTCTTGCCAACACTCAACTGTTCCTGATAGTTCTGCACTGCCATTTGTAAACTTTCGGTTTCATTTTCCTTCTGATTCACGATGTCTTTCATTTTTGTAAAATATTTACGTAAACTACTTACCGACTTCACAATATCCTGCTTCAAATCTTGACGCAAGTTTTTACTAGCCTCCGTAACATTTAAGAGCATTCTAAAGGCACTCTCAATACCCTCACTAACTTCATCCACCATTTTGAAATCTCTTATGTATGTATGTATGTATGTATGTATGTATGTATGTATGTATGTATGTATGTATGTATGTATGTATGTATGTATGTATGTATGTATGTATGTATGTATGTATGTATGTATGTATGTATGTATGTATGTATGTATGTATGTATGTATGTATGTATGTATGTATGTATGTATGTATGTATGTATGTATGTATGTATGTATGTATGTATGTATGTATGTATGTATGTATGTATGTATGTATGTATGTATGTATGTATGTATGTATGTATGTATGTATGTATGTATGTATGTATGTATGTATGTATGTATGTATGTATGTATGTATGTATGTATGTATGTATGTATGTATGTATGTATGTATGTATGTATGTATGTATGTATGTATGTATGTATGTATGTATGTATGTATGTATGTATGTATGTATGTATGTATGTATGTATGTATGTATGTATGTATGTATGTATGTATGTATGTATGTATGTATGTATGTATGTATGTATGTATGTATGTATGTATGTATGTATGTATGTATGTATGTATGTATGTATGTATGTATGTATGTATGTATGTATGTATGTATGTATGTATGTATGTATGTATGTATGTATGTATGTATGTATGTATGTATGTATGAAATGAAAAGTCCAATTACACAAACTCAACAATGTTCTTTATTTCCACCGACTTACAGTTTAACACTTGCCAATTACACAGAATTACGTACTGCACACAATTACAATTCACCATTTCGTCCGTTAAAGTTACACTTGCACTCGCGATTACGTAAACTCCGATGCACATACACAGTCTTCTCGTCCTTACACTAGTACTGCACTCTTACGCTGATTGCCAAGAACTCTGACTGACTCCTCTTGCACGACGTGTTGCTTATATAGGGTCCGCTTGCCGATCTGGAAGGTTCTCCATTAGATGAAATATCCTGTAAGTTCGAGAACACAGGTGGAACAGAAAGAGATGGCGCAGTGATGTTTTTTTGTCCCAGCCATCTCCTGTCACCACTATAAGACAAACGAGGGGAGGGGGGGCGTGGCTAACACGGACCTCCCCTGCTCGCCCGCTCACAGCTGGTTCTATAGGGTGTACCACGATCGGGTGACACTATGTATGTATGTATGTATGTATGTATGTATGTATGTATGTATGTATGTATGTATGTATGTATGTATGTATGTATGTATGTATGTAGGTAGGTAGGTAGGTAGGTAGGTAGGTAGGTAGGTAGGTAGGTGGGTGGGTGGGTGGGTGGGTGGGTGGGTGGGTGGGTGGGTGGGTGGGTGGGTGGGTGGGTGGGTGGGTGGGTGGGTGGGTGGGTGGGTGGGTGGGTGGGTGGGTGGGTGGGTGGGTGGGTGGGTGGGTGGGTGGGTGGGTGGGTGGGTGGGTGGGTGGGTGGGTGGGTGGGTGGGTGGGTGGGTGGGTGGGTGGGTGGGTGGGTGGGTGGGTGGGTGGGTGGGTGGGTGGGTGGGTGGGTAGGTAGGTAGGTAGGTAGGTAGGTAGGTAGGTAGGTAGGTAGGTAGGTAGGTAGGTATGTGTGTGTGTATGTGTGTGTGTGTGTGTGTGTGTGTGTGTGTGTGTGTGTGTTCCCTATTGGCTTCAATACTCTTGCACCCATTTCGACCAATTTATTACAGATAATCTTCGACACAGCGTAAAATGTACTACCTAAAGTAGAATTTTAAATTTACTCCCTTTCACGCACTTAATTACTTTAGGGAACACGGTTTTTGTACCCGAAACAATATAGACTAATTCGTATGCAAAATGACTCGTTGATTCCAAAAATGCCTCTGAAAATGCTGTATCACGTAACGTTTTTGAGATATTCTTATTCTTTTATATAAAATTACAGAAATGAGGTATGATACCAACTCATATTGACTTAATTTAAAATTATAGTCATGTTATTATTAAATACTATTTTTATACCTGTAAAGAATATGAATACTATTCAAAATAACTAGAATAAATTTTCCATCACGTAAGATTTATCATTAAAATTAATTTTAGAGTCTACTATAAAAATCGTATTAACATGGGTGTGCCCAACTTAAAATAAATTAAGTTGACATAAACTACTGATGCAGAATTTCATAACATCATGAAGACCTAAATACATCTTATTTTGTTTTCTCTAATGGAAAAGATTCCTATCTTGAGCCCTTAGGTTCACAGATAACCCCCTTTTATCACACTCCTCTCCTCCTGAGTAAATAAACAGATGTGTTAGCTTCAGTGCTCCTCTGGGTGGTCTGGTTTTCATCTGCGTTGGATTTTTCTTTCAGTTCATATTCAGATGTGAAAGTGTAGTGTAGTTTATTCGCGGTGCTAATGAAAGGTTACAGATATGAATAAGAGCAGGCGTAGGAAATGTACTAATGATCCAAATAACTTTTGTTATGTGTGTGGACAGTTCACCCCTAAATCACAACGAAAAAAAACAAGTACTACTAAAACAACTTATTCATTATACTTTGGTTGTGCCCTTGGTGATCAAGATAAGGATTTATCTCCCCATGTTTGCTGCATATCGTGCAAACCTGGTCTTAATCAATGGCTACACGGTAAACGCAAATCTATGCCGTTTGCTGTGCCTATGGTGTGGAGAGAACAATCTAACCATTGACTGCTATTTTTGTAATACAAATATTACAGGTGTTTGTAGAAAAAATAAGTGTCAAATATCCAAGTGTTCCATCAGCAATAAGACCAGTACCTCATAGTGAAGATCTTCCGGTGCCTGATCCTCCGAAAGCATGGGTTGAAGAATATGATGGATCAAGTTCAAATCATGATGTAGATGACAGTGAACCCTCAACATCCCAAGACCCTACATATCAATGTGAACGAAGTGAAGAAAACATTTTGTTTCTCAAGAAGAACTAAGCGATCTTATTTGTGATTTGAAACTAGGTAAAAAGGAGTCAGAATTACTGGGTTCTAGGCTACAGGAGTGGAATTTCCTGGCAAAAGAGACTAAAATAACATTTTACCGATCTCGACATAAACAGTATTCACAGTATTTCACAACGAAAGACAACATGTGTTTCTGTGTTAATGTTAATGGTTTAATGAAGGAATTGGGTATAGAGCATTGTGTCGAAGATTGGCGCCTCTTTATTGACTCTTCTAAATACACCTTAAAGGCAGTGTTGCTTCATAATGGCAATTTACTACCTTCAATACCTTTATTTCATGCCATAGGAATGAAGGAGACATACGATTCCATGTCCATAATTTTAGATGCTATTAGTTATCAAAAACCATGGCTGGGAAATTTGTAGTGACCTCAAGGTAGTTGCATTGCTAACAGGACTGCAGGGAGGTTTCACAAAATATTACTGACTTTTGTGCTTATGGGACAGTAGGACAACTGACAAGCATTTTATAGTGAAAAAGTGGGGGAAAAGGGTAGACTATACCACTGGAGCAAGCAGTGTTATGTGCCTCTAGTAGACCCAAACAAAGTTCTTCTCCCCCCACTTCACATAAAGCTCGGGTTAATGAAGAATTTTGTTAAAGGTTTGGACAAAAGTGGAAGTGCATTTGAGTATTTAAGAAGTATCTTTCCCAAAATAAGTGAATCTAAATTGAAGGAAGGTATATTTGTTGGTCTTCAAATAAGACTACTTCTTAAAGACAGTGTTTTTGAATCAAAGCTTAAACGTGTTGAACTGGCAGCATGGAAATCACTTAAATCAGTGGTGGAAGGCTTCCTGGGAAATATCAAAGAAGAAAATTATGAAACTTTAGTCTCAGAACTATTATAGAGCTACAAAGAAATGGGCTGCCGTATGTCACTTAAAATCCACGTTTTGCACTCTCACCTTGATAGTTTCCCTACAAACCTAGGAGCTGTAAGTGATGAGCAAGGTGAGCGTTTTCACCAGGACATTTCTGAAATGTAAAGAAATTACCAGGGTCGCTGGGATTGAGCCATGTTGGGAGACTATTGTTGGTTCCTCAAAAGGGAGAGTACATGTCAATACCAAAAAAAAAAAAAAATCAACAGTGAAACACTTCTGGGATAATTCAGGTATGTGGTTTTCATCATTATCTTGTGTTTATTTATTTTAATAATAATTAATAATTATCATCATTTTCAATGTTATTTGGCAATAAAATACCTATTATTTTCAATTAATCAAATATGAGTTATCACATCGCATTTCTGTAAGTTTTCATAAAAAATTATGAATACCTAAAAAACGTTACGTGATACAGCATTTTGAGGGGAATTTTTGGAATCAGCAGATTAGTTTACATAAGAATTTGCCTATTTTGTTCCGGGTATATGAAAATAATTTTCTTTTGTTCCCCAGTATTATTTAATTTTATGCAGTGCCTACAAAAGCTCGAGGAATCCATATGTTTGTCACCGAAGTAGCTTCAACGATGCCAACATAAGAATATTACTGATATTTCAGGCCTCACAATATAACACCTGCAAATTTGTTGTATATTCGTTTATACCTTCTCTAACTTCCATCATACGAGGGTAGTCTGAAAAGTCTCCGACCTCAACATGAAGATGGCAGCACTCGCAAATAAAGTGAATTTCATTTGTGACCTGTTGACAGTTATTCACCAAAGGTTCAGCCACTTTGGACGCTCAGTTGTTATGTAACAGTAGCTTGAGTGAGTTGATGTGAGTGTTTTTATGAAACTGGACAAACTCGAGTAACGAGTTGTCATTAAATATTTGTATTTGAAAGACAATACGCCTACGCAAATCAAATGTGAGTTGGATTCTGTGTATGGGTACTCTGCACCACAATTTGCCACCGTGAAATTTTGGGCAGTTGAATTTAAACGTGGCCGTAAGAGCTTGAGAGACAATGAACGTTTGGGACGTTCAAAAACTGCAACTACCGTCGAAAACATCGCCAAAATTCATCAAATGGTGCTGCACGACCGCCGAATTAAAGTCAGAGAGATAGCAGAGGCTATGAACATGTCAAAAGTACGTGTTTGTCACATACTAAATCAACATTTAGAGACAAGAAAGCTGTACACGCGTTGGGTGCCGCGTTTGCTCACGTTAGACCAAAAATGTGTTCGAATGAACATTTCCATCGCTCTGTTGGCGCAGTTTAGGCGCAATAAATCCGAGTTTTAGCGTCTATTAATTACTGTAGATGAAACTTGGACACACCATTATACGCCCGAAACAAAAATACAGTCCAAACAGTGAACTGCAAACGGGGAACCAGCTCAAAAAAAAAAAAAAAAGCAAAAACGGTTTTTCTCGACTGGGAAGGTGATGGCGACTGTTTTTTGGGGGATAGTGATGGAGTTATTTTAATCAAGCGGCATACTACGCATCATTACTTGACAAGCTGAAGGCAGAACTTGCGGAAAAACGGCCACATTTGCTGAAAAAGAAAATCCTGTTTCACCAAGACAACGCACCGTCTCACACCTCAGCAGTTGTAATGGCGAAAATCCACGAATTATGGTTTGACTGCTTGACTCACCAGATCTAGCCCCAAGCTACTTCTTTTTGTTCCCTCGTCTGAAAATTGCGCTCGAAGGACAGGGATTTTCATCAAATGAAGAGGCAATCACTTTCGTGAACAATTATTTTGCAGAGAAAACGCCGAGTACTATTTGGACGGGTTACAGAGATGGGAGCATCGCTGGGAGAAGTGTGTAGAGTTACAAGGAGACTATGTTGAAAACTAAAATCTGAAAAAAAAAAAAAATATCTTGTATCTTTATTAGGTCGGAAACTTTTCAGACCACCCTCGTGGATAAGATTTGGTCTTTGTTTTGTTCTGACGTTTTTGTGTATGTTGATTACTAAGAGCAAACGTTATATTGACATTAATTACACTGTTATTATGTCTCTGCTAATAACAAGTAAACATGTTTACAATGGCAGTTTCAGCTTACCAAGTAATGGCGCTGGTACAATATGCCCATTCTTCTCAAAAGATTAGTTTAAATTGCATAAGTTTTGATAGAGACATTTTGGGGATCCTTTAGAGCTTACCAAATCTTCTATATCATATGAACAAATCTGAAAGAGTTGTATAACTCTAAAGCATCTATAATATCCATAACATCTGATATAACACCTAAAATCCTAAATATTAGAGAATGCCGTAAAATCATAAAACAGTTAATTTAAATAAAACATTAATACTTCAGTGAATACCAGCACATTGCGGAATACATGGTAATGGAACAGCTGACTTTCTAGCTAAAACAAAGGCAGTAAAATTACGTCATACTCATTTGTGACATATAATTTTTTTATTATCTTTTGTTTTTGTTATTTACTTCCTCCAACGTTAAGTCATGTCGGACGATGAATGAAAGGTTGAAATGTGGCTCAAATGAGTCCGGGGTCCATAGAGCTTACAGTCACCCGACATTCGTCTTTATAGGATAAGGGAAACCCCTGGAAAAAACCTTATCCAGGTAACTCACCCTTCCGAGATTCGAACTTGGGACCTCTTGAACGTGAGGCAGACATGCTACCATCTACGCTACCGAGGTGGGTTTTTATTATTATTATTATTATTATTATTATTATTATTATTATTATTATTATTATTATTATTATTATTATTATTATTATTATTATTATTATTATTATTATTATTATTATTATTATTATTATTATTATTATTATTATTATTATTATTATTATTATTATTATTATTATTATTATTATTATTATTATTATTATTATTATTATTATTATTATTATTATTATTATTATTATTATTATTATTATTATTATTATTATTATTATTATTATTATTATTATTATTATTATTATTATTATTATTATTATTAATTATTAATTATTATTATTATTATTATTATTATTATTATTATTATTATTATTATTATTATTATTATTATTATTATTATTATTATTATTATTATTATTATTATTATTATCATCATCATCATCATCATCAACATTATTTTTGTTTATTTATTTGTTATTTATTTATTAATTTAAAAAGCCATGCTTACTTTATTTTCAACCTCTTAAAACTAAACCAGGATACAAATTTGCGTATTGGATATAGAACTTGGCGAAAATTATAGGATGCCGTACAATTTCAAAAAGTTACTCATTCTCTTATTTTTGAGCTCCTTATGTATAGGTAAATTGTGACTATTTGACGAATCTAGAACATATCTTTTAGTAATTAAACTTTAGGTACAGGTAGATGTTACAGCAATATCTGTAAAGCTTGTTTGTCTGTGAAACCTAATCGCTCATAACTTAAAACCGCCTTTTTTCTCTGCCTTTTGTCATATGTCTTGAAACATGTGATAGGTTATGTGGGCAACTGTTGTTAATATTGATAACACGATGGTTGAACAACGTTTCTCGGAAATGGAATAGGCAGGGCAGCTACGTGTGATATCGAAAATAGAGCAATGCTCTGTTAATATTGCTGTACACACATTTTATGTTTCATTTCAAAATCTCTTACTCCATGCTTTAGTTATATTGCCATACTTAACAGGATATGAAGTAAGATCTGTGACTGTCGGTTGTGTTTATATACCTACGAGGTACCTATTACACAAGAAGTTCTCTACAATTCACAAGTGCAATATTTGCAGGTTTTTATTTACACAGCGTTTCACAATATTGGCGAATTCCTCCTCGTCTTTTTATGCATTTATCTGTTTAAGTTATTTGGTACAGGTCCGTGGAGTATAATACATAGAGACATACATAGCACCTCTTCTCGAAGTCAAGTAGCCTTCATCACGTTCATGAGGTCCCGAGTTCGAATCTCGGTCAGGGTGAGTTACCTGGATAAAGTTTTTCCCGGGGTTTTCCCTTATCCTGAAAGACGAATGTCGGGTAACTCTAAGCTCTATGGACCCTGGGCATCATTTCACCCATTCCATTCATCGTCCGAAATGACAACGTTGGAGGACGTAAATTACAAAAAAAAAAAAAAAGGTAGGCTTCAGAACCACAGTCCAGAACCTAAGAGCTGCCGTTCTATCATATCTGACTCGGCTATCTAGGTTCACACCAGATCATCGTTATGTAACCCACACAACCTATTGTTACATTACATTTTAGTTAAGTTTGTACAACAAATTACTAAATAAAATATAAAGATATTTTAATACCTTAGTGTAAAGATATTTCTTTAGTTTTACAGCTTTTGCTGCACATTGCTGTCATTACTAATGTTAGAGAATAACGAAGCGCCAACGTTGGCAATAATTTGTTTACTTTACAGTTACAGATGGGCAGATTGGATAAGCTGAATTTGCTGCATAATTGCAAGGTGAGATACAGTTATAATAATATTAATCTAGCAAAGAACAGGTTTCCCAGGTTTTTGTTTTGTTATTTAGTTTCAATTTCAGGAAAGTTTATCAAATATAAATAAGAGATTACCCCACGTTTCTGTATGTTCCTCGACTTGATCCTACACCAGACGTGGTGCTCAATAACAATGTGTGCTAGTAAGTACTGGAGGAATTGTATTCCACCCAAAAATTCGAATCACTTCAGGGATTTTCTATATACCCACATTGTTTATAGAAGTCTGTAGGAATGTCGTTGTTACCCAGTACGTGCTCTATTCCTTCCAATAGTTTCCCTTCATATTTAACAAAATAAATACGTACTTTGAGGTTCCCAGAATTAAAAAGATAGAACATTTATATCAAATGTTGGATGGTTGGTTCCTAACACGTCCCTTGGCCTTCGGGGTAACCTCGCCCCACCACGTGATGCCTGGACCCATTTCTTAAATGGAGGCACCCAGAGGGCGGGGCCATTACCTCCAATGATAGGGTGATAGTGAAGAAATGCATTAATTACATGATAATTGAAAGGAATATCTTGCATTTTCTGGGAATAGTTTCGAAGTCCTCTATATTCTCGACTTTTAGGAAAAGTTACTGCTACAAGACAATCTTTGAGAAATTCTAGAACGTGTTAATTATACCGAATGTGCTAGTGCTACGGAAGTGTCCTTCCATATTTGAATGTCAAACTTTTCTACTGTTTGTAGTGTAAGTATTGTTGTTTATTTGTTATGTGTTCCATGTCATTTTGTATCTATTTAGTACATGTCATAAAATTATTTCAACTGGATACTTAAATTGTCAGTTACTTTATAAAATGTTAATACAATGTAAAGGTTATGCAGTACACTCTCGATTATTGGGCGTAGTGAGATGCACGAATATTCCAGAAACCAGAAACCCGCAGTTTAAAGCGTTTAAGGTACAACATATGTAAGCAAATAGGAATTTATTTGAAAGCTTTAACATGTGCGCTGTCAACGAACTTCTGTTGCCGTTTTCGATGTCTGAGTAGCTTATGTGATAGCACTTTGCAAAGGTATGTGTACTGTGTTGTACAGTTTTTTTTAAATTTGTTGTTTTAAATTAATTTTAAAAATGTTTAAAAAAGAAATCATCATAAGTTGTTGGACGAGTTGTAAAGTGAACGAGATTAAATGTGAAAAGGTGAGACGTTTGATAAGGAGTTAGGAATACAAAAGAATCAATTTGTTAATTTATTTTAATGACTTTGTTAGAAGTTTAAAACTATTAGGAATAATATTTGAATGTTGATTGTTTAAAATAAGTTTTTAAAGAGAGACTATAAAATTAATTATCTATGGAATGATTCTATTGGTCCTTAAGCAAGCCGTGGCCAATAAGGATATGTTTAATTGCCATAACGACGACAAAATCAGTAATCTTGATTTTGAAAAATGATAACGCCAACGTGCTGATGCGACAGTCTCCAATTGACTCGTGTTGGATAATGAATTTAATGCCATCGTAATGTTGGCCATAGTAGCTCAATGGTTAAGAGCAGTCGGACGCAGACCGGAAGATCCGAGGTTTAAATCCCAGCAATGGTATTGAATTTTTCAGTCTGACTCTTTCCATAGTGCTTCCTACATGCGGCTAGTGTGAAAAAAAACCAATTAATTTCCAAAATATTAATTAATTCCTGTTTGACTTTTGCATTTGTAATAATGTGAAGTTGTTTATATATTTCGCGTTAGACTTAAAGTCTTTAAAAATGATATGCGAACTATATGTTTCCTCCGCAGAGAGTTACAAGGCTAAACAGCCAATGATGTCACACACGTACACGTGCGTTTGTTTACATCGCATTAAATGAGCGCGGCGCCGGAATAAGTACTTTCTTTATAGCTGTTGTAATTTTTTATTTACAAAAATGAATTGACGGAGATAAAATGCTCAACCGAGGTGCTTTTTTTAGGATATGTTGGTTTCATTTCTCAGAGTTAGTGAAGAGTAAAGCTAAGTTGGTAGGTGCCAGTTCCTACAGTCGTGTCGAAGAGGAACCACTGTAGCATTGGGTACTGGAATGGCCACCTGTCGTAGCCTACAGTTCATGTCAAATCGATACTTTATCTCGGACTATAAAACGTTTTCCATGTCCTATCATAAACAAATAACGGCAACCACTTTCGTATACAAGAGCAAATACTCATTCTACCCCAAAATTGGATATCGTGTGTATCCCTGAACTCAAAAACAAAAGGATGCGAGACTGAGATTTGAGGTAATTTATTTTAAGTAGGTACCACATGTTTCATATACAGAGCGTGGAGAACTGCACCAAAGCCTTCACGAAGCTACCTGCTACATTTCTTTATGGAGTTGACTATTCCTAGTTATTTGTAACATTTTCAAATACTCATACCTTTCTCAAAAAGCCATTCTTGGCCATGTAAAAAGAAAGCAAATTTCAAAGTCATTACATTGTGACCAGTTCTTAAAAGATTGACTATCGCGGCATTCTTTTACTCCCATTGTACACGGAAACAAAACATGCAATAAGTCAATTTCTACAAATCTTTATATTTATTGGAAATTAAATTGTTCTTTCACACCAGTTGTATGTAAGCCGCCATTAAGGAATTGTCTCATGTGAATATGGAAATTCCTATTGGTTTAACCGAGAAAATGCGAGTCAGTTGCAGAATTAGTGTCATACTGACACATTAGCCATGGTAGCTCAATGGTTATAGCAACTGGATGGAGAGCGGGAGATCCGTGTTCAAATCCCGACTATGGCATTGCATTTTTTAGTGTGACTCCACCTGTCTTTATATTGACTAATGTTTAACAGAAGAATAAGCGTTTGCGAAGAGTTGGTACGAGCAGAAAAAGTCATGTGAATGTAACACATTATTTTTATTTTTACTGTTGTCTCTCTGTAAAAACATTTATGCAGAGGAAGACAACTTCGAGAGTTGTGACGTATTTCAGCGGGAGCGAGGCCTGCAGTGCGTGTGACGTCAGGCAAGAACCATGTAGTACCAAGTTGCCTACATAAGAGTACAGAATCTGAGGATTCAGTCAGATGTAACGCACTGGACGACAACAATGTAGCTGTCACGTACCAAATGGAACTGTTAAATTTACATTGTGACGATTTATTGAAGGAAAAATATAAACACAAGAAAGACTTGGCTGATTTTTACAAGAATGCCCCCCAAACCAGATTTCCGAGGTTGTATTCACTTGCCGCACGGACATTGCGTATGTTTGGCTCGACATGTGTGCGGACGACTTTTATTTTATGTTATGAAATTACCTAAGCCCAAACCCCGAAGTACCTTGTCGGATCACAATCTAACATGCAGTCTTGGATTACAAATTTCCCAGACATAACGTCCTGACATTGATAAACTAGTTAAAGAAAAACGAAACACAAAGTGTTGTAAAATGTCCACGTAATTTTGTTCTGAGTGGGTCTCATTTAATTTGCAGATACAATTACTTAGTTTTATTTTATTTCTTTTTATTTACTTTATAACATGCTTGACCTTCAGAGAAACTATGACTTGAAGTTTTATACACTTTCTCATAGCACAGAGCCAAAATATTGTAATTAAAGCAGTCAGCATTAATATTACAACATCCAAGATGTAAGTTAATACCCGATATGTTTCTTGTCTTTCCCACGCTCTCGGAACCCCAACACATCACACTATCTCCTTCCTCTTGGGTAGTAGAAATCAGTGCGGTGACGTCACACGCTAACCTGCCTTTCGTTCGGGGGCATATTTGGCTGTTAGAGCTGACGGAGCTGACGTCACAGTGCCACTACCTGTCTTCACTTGCATTTATGTCTTAAAGCAAGTTTGAAAAATAAATTATAAATGTCCTGGTCTTTCATCCAACGAATGAGTGACATTAGCATTGCGGTGATGCATATTTATTTTGACAAAAATTAAAAACGTGGTAGCTATTCTTCCAATTTATTTCAGACGTTGTAGTCTTCTTACGAATAGCACATTTTCAAATAAATCCAACAAAGAATGGGAAGGATGAATAGATCAGTTCCAATGTCCCTTAATGAGATCGATTGGTAAAGAGGTAGCCAATCATATCTCAGAGAAAACATAAAATATACATACATATATGTGGAATTTTCACTAAAATGTTTGTATAAATGCCCAACTATGTAATAACAAAGTAGAGTGTGGTTCAATACAAATCCTATTGATTTTGACGTGTTGAATTTAGTCTAAGTAATCAGACTAAGGAGTTAGAATTAAACAAATATAAATATAAACATGAGAAATCAAAAGGTCGCATACACGAGGAATAAAAGAAAATACAACTGAAGAAGACTACAAATACAGTAAAACATGCGGAGTCAGATCACAGATCAAAGTAAGAGTTATTTATGAAACAAACAGAAGGGCTGGTATAAGGAAGAAGGTAGAACACCAAAACAAAGAATTTAAAAGTTACTAGGAAGACCGAAGCAAGCAAGAAAGAGAACATTTGATGACTGAAAATAAGTCACAGAGAGATGTAAATGAGCCCAATATACAAGAAGCAACGACAGTAAATCATATGGACTTGAAAATGTAGAGCAACACAAAATAACATTATTCTAGAAGTTAAATTTTAAATTTAAAAATATTGTATTAGCAGAGAAGCAACCCACAAAATATATATCCCATAGAAAATTGCCGCCATATCGAGGATTTAGAAAAAAATTGTAGTTGAAGTAAAAGTAAACAAGTAAAGCAAGCATAACTGGTGGAACATAATGATAATGTTGGAGAACGAGAATAGTAGTTGGAAATATAAACGCAAGCTTTTAGAGTTGTAGAATACCAATATTGAGGAACAAGGGTGACGTTAATAATATTAGATAATATTTACAAAGGAGAAAGCTGGTAGAGGAAAAGAACAATTGTAAGCAAGTTTCACCAAAAAGCAAGAGAACAATAGATAGCTTTTTTTTGCAAATTTGAATAAATATGTAGTACCAATAGTGCATATGTTACTCGATGATTTTGACAAAATTAATCCAGAAACTTTATGGTCAAAATTGAGCAATTGCTAATAAAGCATTACTAAGAGCTTATACCGAAAATAGATGTTGTGTAAGTATTTCAAGAATAAGGAGACTAAATAGTACAGGGTGAAGGTAAACAAGCCGATATGCACTGCACGTAAGGGAATGAATGCATCACGGGCACGTGAGCTTTATATAGAAAGATAATCACCTTATTCACGAACATTCTCGACCATGTACAACAGGCTTTTCAAGACGATTTGGAGTAAGAGAAGGCGTTAGTCACTTGCCTATCTGGAAAATGTGGTACACCTGTGTCACCTTCAACGGTGAAAAGATTAAATGTGAGTCATCGCATGTTCATGACTTTCTTAGCATGCACCGTGTTCACTGATGAAGCTGAACTTCAACTGTCATAAATCCATAACTGGTTCTGTTCATGAGGTATGAGAAATCCTGTATCAACACAAGTTCTGGCCAAACCATTGGGGTAGGAATTATTCACGATCACTATATTGGTTTCTATTTGTTTCCTCCTCACCTTAATGTAGAGAGGTATCTGCAGGTTCTCAGAAATGTCTTGCATCATTCAACTGGCCGATGTCCATACAACGTGGTGCGCCAGTTCATGTCAGTAATACAATGTGTAATTTGTTGATAAGTTTCCCGCTAGAAGGATTTATTGCATCGCTTCATTGTAATTCAACGAATTTTGTTAACTGCGGATATCTGTAGTGTATATAGCTATCTGAAAGCGCTAATCCACGTTGAGCTTGACTAAATGTAGACATTCAGGAATGTGCAAGAGAACACGATAGCATGAAGCTTAGGCATTCGAAGCCACTAAAGCAATGTTTGTTATCTTTGATTTGTTTTTAAAACTCAGCAATTGACGCAAATAGAGATACACCTGTAAACTGTGTGACGTAATTAGTACAGATGGTCTGATAGTATTTTTGCTGCTAAACTTTCCTTGTTACTGGTTTGAATTTTCCAATATTTATAAATACCGAAATGGCAAGTCACTCGTTTCCCCCCTCTTTTCCCACTTGTTATGTTCAGAGAATAGAATTTCAAAGCCATCATAGAACTACTACCTACGCTTACTGTATTTTCCTTGTACTTACAAGGAGATATGCAATCGATTAACATAAAGTAGGTAGTTAAATGGGCCCGTATTTATGGACACCTTTTAACTGCTGTAGTTTTCAGTGTCCTATTCTACACTTGAGTGTCAAACGCTGCTTTAATTTGCTAAGAGGCCTCTCTGTCATAGTCTTACTGGTCGTAAATCTATGATATGAGGCCACCAGCTTTACTTCCCTACCGTAGGAAGCCATTTATGGATTTCTACGCCTGAAGATATTCGTCACCCGCACCCGGATTTGAACTTGCGACCTTGGGAACCGAAGGCCAGCATGTTGCCCCTATACCAAGGAGGACCCAATAAAATAGACAAAACAATGTATTGGAATAATAGTTTGTTGAAGAATGGTTAGAGAAGGCCTTATGAAGTTAACACATGGATTTTTTAAAAAGTTAACGTCCTTTTCACAACTCATATCTGCACTGAAGGAAGGTAACGAGACAAGTCATTATTTCAACATTCGAGCTTTATTTAATTTTTACTTCGGAAGGCTCTAAAAGGAGTTGTAATAAAATATTACACCTATTTACATCTTTATTATTTCGTAATCACCAGTGGGTCACGTTTGTGAAGCGTGATAATTAAAATGGGTAGCAGCACATTTCTACAAAAAGTCAACATCATGCAATGGTTACGTTTAAAGTGGAATATTTACCTGGACCGAGGGTTTGAATGCCGAAGAGATGTTGATTGATGATGCGTGTGGCAGAGGCGATGCTCCGGCTGGGCATAAAGCTGGGCCGTCTTCTGGCGTTATCTTGTAGACTTTCTTGCGACGTTCTCTCCGGGGGCTCACCGAATCTCGTACGTGGCTTCACCCCCTGCAATGTAAATTCTGTTAGGGTTGCAGTAAATTTACTAAGGATATAGAAAAGTGTTCTTTATATGGACGGTTATTATTTCGACTTCATTGATGAATAGAATGGAAATGTGCCTTAATTGAGAGCTGAATTAGAACAGATGTTAAGAGTGGTGTAATAGCTCATGTGAAATAAGACTAAAACTCTGGTTCTGGGATATCCACTACCGGTTATACGGACACCAGGTGGCAGTGGACAAGAACTAGACAACCTACTGACTTTCTGCGTGACCGTACGAAAGTAATGGTAGAGAAGAAAGAAGATCTCGCAGTTGAAACTTATCATCGACACTGTAACAGAATTAATTTGCTACAAATGCGATGTTTGAAGACGACGTTTTAGAAGCCTCGTGTTGTGTGATGATGATGGGATGATGGTGTTCTCGAAGTCTGCGTCAATCATTTGGAACGGGATTATTCTCACCTGTTATCGTCCCGCGTTGTGACTGGGGTTGTGGGTTGTATTCAGCCCTCCGAGAAGACGATGAAGCCACGAGCGACTACTTCTTCCCGATCTGAATCTTTGGTTCAGATCTGGCACTCAGATGTATCGATGTATCTCCGGACCAGCTTCAGTCTGAGCTATGAGAACTCTTTATTTTCAGACGTGGTCGCGAATGAAAGGATACATTTTCTAAATAAATTCCAAAACCAAAAAATTCATTTAACTTTTAAAAGAAATAATACGTGCAATTTAATTTATACTATTTATATGATTTTTGTATGAAACTTGACAATAATACCGTATACCTTGATTACAATTAACAGAAAACTGATACAGAAATTTTTTACAAGGTTTCGTCGCGGCACTGTTCCATCAAAAGACGCTTTCTTTCCTCGCTGTTTTACCAACATTATTAATTTTTCATTCTCTCGTTGCCATCACTACCAGTCAAACTTAAGTTTTACTGGTCCATGTCACACATTACATAACCTCATGTAATATCATTTAAATGTTGCGTCATCTAATGACCTACTGAATTTTAACAATTTCTTTTCTTACTCATTTTAACTTGTCCATATCGAGTCTTAAACCACATACTTAAACATTTGTCAACTCTCGGGGCCTGAACCGAAACAACCGTTAGTACCTTGTAGGTAACTAGGCTCTGAACCGTCGCCGGTTTCAGAATTGCAGCTTTAGATTGTGCCCAAAAAATGCAAACTCTGCCTTTTGTATCATTTTGGGCTCTAAAAATCAATTTAGTACCCAACTTGCTTCACATTTTTGGAATGTACATATTCATGCACACTGTGCCAGAGTATTACATCAAAACTAGAGGAGCATCTCGGCTACCAATCGGACTGAAAAGCATAAATATCGTTACTCCTTCTGGCTTATCAGTACAATACTCTGCATCAGCGAATATGGTATTTCGAAAGTAACTGACACCATCTTTCTCTTTTCGATGCTAATCGACGATATGCACACTATGTGGATTTGTTCTAACTTTAGCTTGTTTCTCTAGTACACTTACAATAAGCTTAGTTTTAGCACGCATCGTCTTAAGCTTTGTACGAGAAAAGAGGTACTTGCCTGTTGGAAGCGGGTCTTCCTGTGTTTTGGCAATGGCGTGTCGTTGAGACTTCCTCTACTGCCTCGGTCTATGCTGGGCCCGAAGCCTTTGAAGTCCTCTTCCATGGGAGAGGCGCCCAGACTGCGAAGTGCGGTATCTCCAGAAGCACTCTTCTTGACGGTGGGGCTATTGTCGAGAGGGTTGACGTACAAGTTGCTGTCTAGGAGATCACCCTGACTGTGTGAAGGATGAGTGTTGCAGCTGGCATACGTATCGGAGCTATCCACGCTACCTATATCGCCGCCTCCTCCGCCTCCGTTACTGCTGAGAGCAACTTGTGTTGGCATGATGTTAGCGGTCATCATCCCCTGACCGGAGCGGAGCGTTTTCATCTCCAAGCACACCGGGTTCCTCAAGTCGCTCGTCGGCAGTGGCATCAGGCTCTCGGCGTCGATGAATTCCTTGAACTCCTGCGGCAGGTAGTGTTACATTATTGTACAGCAGAGTCCAAACCGTTCCCTTCTATACACACATACTTGCCCTTCCCCCACTATCATCCCAAGAAAAGTTCATTTATCGTTAAGGGTAAGTTGAAGCTCTTGGGACTGTTCTGGATTATAATACAAATGGGCAAACCCGCTTAAGTTTTATTATTAG
Organism: Mantis religiosa; assembly: GCA_030765055.1. Classification (NCBI taxonomy): domain Eukaryota; kingdom Metazoa; phylum Arthropoda; class Insecta; order Mantodea; family Mantidae; genus Mantis; species Mantis religiosa. The sequence goes on along the minus strand of CM060953.1, from coordinate 206,254,722 downwards.
GAACCAATTGGTCTCTATATTGCTTCAATTTAGAATTTTTCTGCACGAGTCTATCACATTTTGTCACCTAAAGGCCCGTGCAAATGATATGGATTTACTAGAGAGAAAGTATTCAAGGTAGAAAACTTAATGCTTTCATAAATGACAATTCATTCCAGACAAATGCTTACAACTGTTTACATTGTGCAGATTTACCAACATTCTGTCTCACTACTACTTCTGCGTTTCAATAAAGCTGTGTGCTGATGATAGTCTTAGGTATATGTTCATCCCTTGTTCATTCATTCTGTTTGCCATCCCTTTGATGGATGAAGAAACTTGTCCTGCATCTAGTTCTAATGAGAACATTCCTGTAAACCTTTGTATTCTAAATGAAAAAACCCTAGATATTGAAGTAATACACAATTGCTATCCACTGCATTGAAATTTCAAAATTATTCGAAATGAAGGGGTATTAAGGATATGGGGTACCTTTTTCAGTGACTATTTTGGTTAGAGCTGTTGATTTTTAAGATCTGTTTTCAGACATATGTTCGACTTCGAAACACAGCCATTTTAAAATTAAAAACATTATTACGTATGAGCCCTAGTGTTGATTTTAAGATATAGAATGGTTTATTTAGCATCCTCGGATAGTAAACAATTAAATTGTAATTAAAATCAGATGTACATGATATTGAAAAAGTACAAGTTTTTTAACTTTCAACATAAAAATATTTTCCAAGTTTCAATGTAGCGAGTTATAGTTATTTTAGCGCAAACATCTTCAAAAACAGTCCATGATCATTAGAACCAAATGAATGGCAAACTATTTTCATAGATGGTTTTTCTAATTTTCCGTTCACTATAAAAACACAATTTTCTTTAGCTGAAAGTTAGAAACGCAGTGCGAGCCTTTTCCTTTATTATCTAATCTGAACTTTAGTTTTCTATGAGCGATTATTAACAAAGGCGTCACAGCTCTGCTAAAAATGGCGGGCTTGCACTTGAAGACATCATTGTATTAAGTAATTTGACAAGGGAGTTAATTGAAATAGCCGCGCTTACGTTATATCTACTTGATTGGCTCATGGCAATGCAAGAATATCAACCCTGTCTATTCATCAGCAGAATTTCAAGATTGGCTACAGCTATTAACATTAGAACAGACATTCAGTTATTAGAATGTATTCCCGTTCGATCGTGCGACGTTACCATTACTTCCTGTTATTTGATACATGTGCAGAGATACAAATATAACTACACACTAGTACGCTAAAAGGACACAGATCATGCACAGAAGTTTTGTGACAAGTCCAACTTGAAGATAACAAAGTTGGACTCGCACTGCAACACATGCAAATGCCAAGTTCCTCTTTACAGAGGAATTTGGCGGTACTGCTTGGGCACTCCGCATGGTTTAGGAAACTGTCATATTCATATTTTAGAAATTCATGCCTAGAAGAAGAATTCCAGCTAGCTCTATATTCTAAAACAAGCGTCTAGGTATTGTAACAAAAAGTCACTGACCTTATGCAGTTACTCTGTTAAGTTCCACAAGGTAAAGCGAAATCTTCCGAGTCCTAAAATGACTTCACAAAACCACATGACATTTAGTTCATAGCAAGAGAGGTTAACTGTTCCTACTATTCGGTCTTATTTCTTACAGTTTGATTACTTTAATTCTCGTTGATTGTGAAATTCTTGAACTTCAATGGACCAAAACATTGTGTTAATATTTTCAAAATGTTCGTACCCTAAACATACTTATTGCCCTGTTGACACAAATTAAGCAAATGTTAATGTAGCATGCATCATGAGGATAGTCGACAGAAAGCATAGATAAGAAAGAGCCCTGTTCACGTTCTAGGGAGACCCATGCCGAACTCTCTGTTAACACACAAAAAGCTGCAGAATAGCGAGTTAGCTCTGACGAATCAAAAATCAATAAAGGGAAACAAAAAAGACAAAGAAAATAATCAAAGCCTTGCATAACGGAGAATTTTGGATATCAAGAACAGTCGATATATTTTGGTAACGGATAAAAATATTGTGACCACATTTTGTATTGGATTGTTTTTGTTCTTGTCTCAGGTTAAACAAAAGGGCAATTCACAAGAGTTGTTCATGAGATCACAGTGAAAATTCCCGAAATATGGTGCTTACATTGTCATGTATAAGAGGGTGCCCTTGCAAAAGCACAGCAAGTTGCATAGTAACGCCCATTAGCGATATGGCTAGTCACTCAAACGTTTATGACAAGACAGTAATTCACATCGTTAAGGGACATATTGAACACTTTTATATTACTTTCTCTGTCGCTTGTTATTTCTGTTGAAAAATACCTAGAACAGCTGCATAGGCGTTCCTGGATACTGTACTCAGAAATAAATACATATACAAGATTTTTGCACCCTTGAATCCATACATTCTTTTTTCTTAAAGTTTAACGTTGGTAAATGATTGAAATGTTACTGAAATGAGCCCTAGAACTTAAAACTTCCTAACATTTGTCTTCTTTGGGTAAGAGAAAACTTCGGAAGAAAATCTTATGCAGGTATCACACCCTAACCGAGGATTCTGCCTCTTGAGTGTAAGGCAGACCCGCTACCTCCATTGCACGGAGGTGGGTTCAAAACTAAACATATATTCAATGTCTTAACTACTGCTTCTTCCTCTGTCGTTTGTCTATGTTAACTACTTATTGATTTACCTGTAATATTGGGTAGGTATAATCATTTGTGCAAACTTTATGTGCTGTGTTTGGTTTAGTGCAGTTAGAACGTCTTCATGTGTGATACAGAAGTTGGTGCGCCTTTGTTCATAATTCTTATGAACAATATTTAAGAAACAGGATTGTTCTTGACAAGAAACAAGATATGTTTTTACAGAGGAAGGACTAAATGACATCGTCGGGGAAACGTTAAAACGAAGTCCAAAGGAATCTCTGAGAAATTTGGCAGATATCGTGATTTTTGCGCACTCCGGCGTGAATGCCACAAAACTTTAGGAATTAAACCCTTATGCGATAACTGTATTTGAATTGCGACAGTGAGCAATGAGTGTTTTGGGAGCTCTACTGGTCGACAGGGTTTTATTTATATGCTTATATTAATAGAGATTTTGTTGAAAGTGTGAGAGATATATGGAAATTATTCCCAAAACCTTGTATGTAGAAGATACGCTCTTGAATTCAAGAGACTTTAGAATCTCTGATTCCGTGAGTAAGGCCGGCCATGAGTAGAAACAATGACTCTCTACCTAGGTATTGAGGAACTCCAGGACAACAATTGCACCACTGAAGTGTTTGAATATTGCTTGATAGCGACGTTCTCAACATGTATTGAGAAGGTTAATGAAAGGTTTGGTTTTAAATGGAATAAAATATGACGGGCCTACTCGTGCCAGACGTGAAAGAAACAATTTTACAGTTTCTGCGACAGCAGGTCATCCGTTCTTTCAGAAGGTAAACTGATTCCAGCTGAGAGACAAGTACGCGAGCAAATTGTACAAGATTAAGTTCGATCTAAAGCTGTAGCAGCAATCAATGAAGAGTATTGGCAAGGTGTCACATAGTTGTGGTTCTGTCAGCTCTCTTCCTATTGACTTTGACATAATGGGTATTCTATTACGAGTTCATCTCCACATCTCTGTGGAAGAAACGGTTTTACTGAATATTTAGGAAAGTCGCTACCTTGGCCCAGATGAATGTTTAATGACAAATTAGGAATTAGGGGAAGCTAATATGGACAACCTTCTAAAAATAAAGAATTTCATGAACGAATTTTATGAATGTTAAGGGACGCAATGTAATGCGTCTCCATTATCATGTGGGAATACATGTTTTTGAGATTTTCTGAACCACAAAAATCTTTTCTTAGAAAAAATGTGTCTGTGTCTGAAAATTATCATTACCAAGTTTTGGTTCAACGCGAAACTTTCTACTTAAGTTCAAGACGTCGACATCATCATTTTTAAAACATTTTAGAAAAAACTAAATTTTATTCGGAAAAAGTTTTTGTTCTCTCACAAACGGCTGTAAAAATTTTGATTAAAATCCACATATTTAGATATTTTTAGGATCACTGAAATGTATATCTTGAATTTTCTGGAAAAGTATTCTTTATTCAGAATGACTTTTGTGTAACCGAAATACTGTAAGAGATAGACACAATATCACTGCATAGAAAATGCGGAGCTTGCAATCGTCCTTCCTTTCCTGCGTTCCTCTAAATGTGGCTGTCAGTTTAGCGCATTGTGTTCTTACAACAAAAAATAAATTGGTATGCCACCATATTCGGAAACTGCACTGTGAGCTACATGACTGTCGTTGTTTGAGACACGGCGTGTTAGAGAAAGAAGGTGCAAGTCCTCAAGGAACATGGAGCACACTCACCTTAGGGACGCCGAACTTCCCCCCTCCTCATCGCTATGGTCCTGTAACGGCACGCACCCAATGTATTATCCTGTGTTCTGTAAACACTAAACAACACTTTGTACATCTAAACAGCTCTTATATCTCTCCAACTATTTAGCACACCTCAATGATTCGGAACTTCATCATAACTGCGGAAGATTTTTGTCATTACGAGAGCATTATCGCTACACAGAAGTTCCAAAATGTAGGAATGAGAAGTAAAAGGGAAGACCAGCTTCGGTCTAGAAATGAAACGATTACGTCTGGTTGGGGCCTACTTTCTGAAAAAGAACACGACAATTTTTGTTCATTTATGAATAAGGAGAAAATTGCAACATACAGAAAGAACTGCACTATTGGATGTAAAAAGTGGTAGAGAGGGCATGGGTTCCTCTTCCGCAGTCCACGTGCAATTTGGTCAAGGCATGCAATAGTGTTCCGTCTTTGTTAAATATGAAACTGGAACACTTAGAGACATTTCAAGTTTCTAGGTATGAATCATCAACAGCCACTAAATAGTTTGCAAGATATAAGATCATAATTACAAAGTAATAAAACATATTGAACTAAAAACATTTTGGAAATAAAAAAGTATATAGTTAAAAGCAAATGTATAAAAAACTTAAATGAGAAACGTAGAGGTTCCTGTTACAACTCGACGAGCTGCAGCAACTTCATGGAAACTGAAAATAAAGCATGAAAATTCAAATTATAAACTTAAGTTAATAATATAACGAACGGGGCGTAGTGCAACGGAGAGTTTAGGCTGCTGGAAGACCGACAATGACTCAGGAAGCCGTCACTGTCGGTTTTACCAGACGATGATGCTGCTGCTACGTGCTTCAAGGAGACACTTTCGATTTTTCTGAAAACTGGTATACGGCGGATTAAAGTCGCATGCTCATGTTGGAGTCTCTGTATCACCTTGAATATTTAATTCAAAGCAGCAATTATATATCAGCTGAAAAAACAGAAGGCATTACTCTATGATACTTATATTGAAACATTAGTAATTTCTAGAAATAACTCAAGCGATGTACTTCCAGAACTTGGGGGAGGAGGATAAGAAAATCAGAAATACTAATCCGCGAATATTCATGAATATCAGAGTATATTTAATAATTTATTACAAACTTTAGTGAAGAATTAAGGTAAAGTCGGGCGCTACTGGCAGGTTTCTGATGAAGTCTGCTAGGTGTTGCTGCATTTATTTACCTTCCTTGAAACCATTTTAAGAAATATAATGAAAGATTTACCTTTTTGCAATTTGTTTCTTTTTTTATGCTGCTATATTTACCTCAGTTTTCTTTTATTTCGGTGCTACTTTCTTGTGTGTAAAGTTTATTTCCCTATCACCTACCTATAGATAACAGCTAAAAGGAACTATTGTACTCCATCCATAAATTTGATGTCAATATCTCACGAGAAATGCATCCTTTTAGGTCCCTTAATCCAAAACAGGGGACTTTAGAAAGGGTTTCGTGTGTGTGTGTGTGTGTGTGTGTGTGTGTGTGTGTGTGTGTGTGTGTGTGTGTGTGTGTGTGTGTGTGTGTGTGTGTGTGTGTGTGTGTGTGTGTGTGTGTGTGTGTGTGTGTGTGTGTGGTTAAAGTGGGTTAAATGCCAAAGTTAATATTTACGTTCAGTATGCTAAGGGGGAATCCAAAGTACTCCTAAAACGGAAAATATTGTCTGATTTAATTTTTACTATTACAAAACGGCTAGTAAAGATTTTGCTTTAAATTAATTACCTACATGAGTAATAAAGTATACAGCTTGAATTTCCTGGAAATAGCTTTTGGAATAGGTTTGATATAAACCGCAAGAGAAAATGGGTTTGAATATTTTGTCATTGTTGGAAGTGGTTGCCATTTACTTGCTCGAGTTGTATCGATCCATTTTTGCTCCTTTCCAAGAGCTTGTTACCATGCTGCTTCTGCATATCTTGCCTAATTTGAAACACTTTCAAGTTAAAATGACTCTCAGGAACATAACGTGTTTGAAAGTGTACTTTTTATACAAATAATATGTGCGTAATAGTTTATAGTGTTGGAGAAAACCACGTGAATGTGTGATATCAGAATATCTGCTCTTCTATCTAATATGCGACGTGGCGATTTTTTTTAAATTCCTTCACACTTTTTAATGTTTTTATATACAACCATGATTTTTAAAATAATATCTTTACCTTTTAGTGCAATTTCGTGTTGGAGGGTATTCTTTTAACGTTATTTATTGTTTGTTTATTTACTTACTGTGTAATGTAGCCATATTGAATAATTCAGTGCAGGGATACATGTATGAGCTCACGGACTGTGTCGAACTGGTTCGGCTACTGCCGCGAAGTGTGCATGATGTCAAATGGCACCAAGTATACTACAAGGGGAAAAATTGGCGGTCCCGGTCACGTCTTTCAAATCGACGAATGAAAAATAGGACAACGCAAGCTTCATCGTGGGCGCTGTTGTTAGGACATATCGTCATCCGCACTTCATTCGTTTCCACGTCGATGATTCCCAAGATTCAGTTGCCCTCTACGACGCGCCCACGATGAGACTTACGTCGTCCTATTTTGCAAAGCAGTGCACGAGTAACAAAATTTAACCGGGCGAAAACTTCGCCTGCTCAAACCATGTTCCTTTGCACACGGACTGCGCCACCTATGTCTGGGGCATTTTTGCAAAGGTTGGCTACAAGTTTTACATATCTTTCTCATGTTGGCTGCCACACGAAAACCGGCTGGTCGTCTGCTTGAGCATGCATATACGTGCACCTTTGAACTTAGGAAATATTCTCGCGTCGCACAAAAGAAAGTTTCTTCAGAATATCTTTGGTATTGGGTTCTTTGTATAATGGGTATCTACCATAAAAGTGCTACTGTCAATGTCTGTATACCTCTAATTCAAAGAGATTCACACATTTATACCTGCCCTACACTTGGAGCATAACAACTAAGTCGTCAGGTAGCATGAAACGCGCATACGATAGTGGTGATGGCTTGAGACAGAATAAAGCTATACTAATTATCGATATCAATAACTATGCCAAATGTTTGAAACAACTAAATGTCATACGAAATATGCACGAAATATCATACATTGAAAACTGTTTATATAACTTTTAATAACGTACACGTACAACCTCTTCGAGACGTAATTTTTCCGACCACTCTACGACCCATGTCTTCTGTTATTCCCTGGAAAAAGGTTGTGATTGCCGCTCGCAGTTGCATTAAACTGCGTGGTTTGTTGTGGTAGACTGTCTCCTTCAAATATTCCCATTAGAAATAATCACAGGGATTAAAATCCACGCTGTGTGGCGGCCATATTGAACCGCCCTGAAAACGTTCAGGATATCGATGGGACATTATACGGAGCCCGAAATGTTGGTGCAGAAAATCCAGATCTCCATCTTGCGTAAACCATTGTGTCTCCATTGGTAAACCTGTCGCATAAAGTTGCGGAAGAAAATTGGTCTGTAACATGTCCAAGTAGCGCGCACTGTTAACTGTGCCGTTGAAAAAGATTGGCCCAATGATTCCATGGCTGGATATGCCACTCCGTACACTAACTTCTCCAGGAGGTTCTCGTGCCCAAAATCTGATACTCTGCCTATTGACCCTACAGTTCAAATGAACGTAAACCTCATCAGAATACGGCATCATCCTTTGCAAGAGCCGAAGTCGCAAAATGTAATCGCCATACCTTGTCATGTTCCGTCAGTTTGTGCAACTCTGCCTTTGTGTGGGAATAATTTCACGTCAGCATGAAGTATTCTATGAAGCGAACGACGTGAAATGCCCATTTCGGCCGAAGTTCGTCTCGTGGATTTCCTCTCACAGCCTCGATATTCTCTGTAGTACGGATTGTGTTGACACAAGGTCGCGTTTGTTCTAGAATATAGCCGCCAGTTTCAAATTGTGTGGTTAGTCTATACACTGTCTGTCTGCAGAGGGCCCACCTCGTACGAAAGGGAACACGAAAACGTCGTCGCGTCTCTGCTACGCTCTTCGTTTCCGAGTAAAACAACACAGTTTTCACTTTTTGTTCTAGCGTCAACCGGCCTTTGTTTGCCATTTTACTAAACTGAAACGATGGAATCACGCATGCGCGATATTGACAATCTGTGGAACCGTGCACGAACTACGGCTAATTGTCACATCATTCCAGCGTTGCCAACCCGCAATTAACATATTTATTACACAATTTCAATGCATGACATTTCGTGCGCCACCCTGTAACTCAAGAACTTAATGCCAGATTGTAAAATCTTGAGTCCGACATTTATATCTTTACATTATTTTCAATGAATATTGACATAGTGTCCATGCCATTGGGATTAGAAATATCTGGCCATAAAATTATATTCAAAGGAAAAATGGCTTTCAAAACAAAATATTTGTGGAAATTATATGTTCTATATCATGAGCCGCGTGTAGGATAAGGTCAGACTGTCGGCATTTGAACCACGGATGTGCCGGTGTCAGTAAGGTTGCTCTAACCACTGAGCTACCCTGGCAACATGCCAGTATATCTTACACATTTTCCCGGTAAACCACAAGCGACTTACAATTCTACCAGTACTTGAAATTCCGCTACATAACTATTTGTGTTCCAAACAAGATTCCCCAGTTTGCTGCCAGGATGCGGACCATATTTGGATCTACTTACTTATAGATCTGCTAACTAAAGTAGGGAAGTTAATTCTCTGAACTGAACTTTGAGAGCGTTCTTAGCTTGTGTGTTCTCCAAATATTAGAAAACTAGCGTGTAAGAAGGAGAGAGAAAAGTAAAGAGGTTGTCGTTTTCAACTGGTACTAGCGTGTAGTGCCCAAATAACTTTGTAGCTATATTTATGCAATACAAAGAATAGCACTAGTAGGGTGTATTGACTGATGGGCTCAAATTTATAGCCAGTTAGTGGTAGGTACTGCCATCTTGGTTTCTAAGTCGTGTAGGCATGTGAAGACTAAGTCTATAACCATTACTTTATGTTTAGTGGGTACACCAGTATTCAGAAAAACATTGTTCTCCTTGATGTTGCTATGAAAGCCGGGCACACTTCTGCTTTTCTCTAAAGCATTTTCATTTCACTCAAAACAAAACATTTTACTCAAATCTATTTAATTTTTTCCTTTGCGTTTAATCCCTCTGATTAAGAAAAAACAAAGCAAGTACTATTTTTGTTAATTTTCAAAAGCTTGCATTCAGTTAGCAAGAAAAAAGGATTGAGATTTCTGTCAAAAAGCTAGAATAGGAAAAACATAGTACATTTGTGTTTGCCCATGAGTTTGCACGCCATTTATGTAGGTGCATAGACGATGCGATATTGTTTGGCACCATATCTAGCAAAATCGGGAGAATTTTAATTTAGTATTATAAAAATAAATAAAAAATAAAGAAAGCACGGTTATATCTGGGCTGTAAAATGGAATTTTTATGTTAAATGGGAATTCAAACTTACCTAAACATGCACTGAGTTTGGAAAATGTATTTGTTCACCTTTTAGATCAGGTTTAACTATACAGAATTCAGTGCTATTGCTTTTAAAACAGTTTTAGAAGTACGCGCCTTTATAAGGAAGCAGTGATATTTATAATACATTTTATTCCGAACTTGTTTTTCAAGATGATAAAACCAAATATTCAGTAATGTGAGGGTCTCGTCTGTAGCAAGAGGCAGCTACAAATAACACGTGATATATTTAAGATGGACGGAGTATCAAACGTTTAAACGCACGTATTTTAATAGGTAATTGGAACTAGAGACCGATATAACGCTTGGGACCAACCTGTATTTATTAAGCAATTAGTTTTCTCTTTATTATAGGTATAATGAAATGCATATTTCAAATCAATCACTTTATTGGTTCCTTAGGCAAAAGAGTGTATTTATAACAATTTACAAGAAAATTTGTTAGCGGGTAATTTCTCAAAATTTGGAGTCAAATTTTAGGCTGCCTTCCAACGTATCAAATGATTCATAAATACATTATTAATTACTTTAGGAAACAGGTTCAAATGCACATTTTAATTAATACAAATGCTGTCGTACACTTTAAGTGAAATCTTTTCATATCTCATCTTAAGACTTCGAGGTGATATAGGCAAAAGTTTCGACAGTAAGGAACAATTCAAGACTTGAAGAAAATAAAGTACCTCTAAGGGTAGAGACTTCAAAACTGCGCTCTTACAAACCCAGGACTCCACTAAAAACCATGAAAATATTCAAAAGCTATTATATTGGATATTTCATACTCCAAATGACATTTGTTTGATTATATAAATTTGAAGGAAAAGCAGTATGCAAGAAAATTTGAATACAAATTATGCGCCATAATAGTACTAATTTGATTTTCGAATTAAAGTTTATTTTTATTCCTTAATTTCATCAATTTGGAAGAAATGTTTGGTAATGAGGTAGCTGCGTGTTTCTATGCGTTTAGTTTTTAAACATGCTGACATATCTTTCATGAATTATATAAATGCTTAAAATGTTTAATATTTATCAGCAAGTTTTGAAAGAACTGGCGTAGTAGTAGCTTGCCTTCCTTGCACATTTTTCTCTAGCCAAGACTGCTCTCCAAATGTCCGTATGTATAGGACTGCCAAGACCGCCATATTGACCATTGCAGTTAAATGACATAAATATATCAATATAATAAATGTATAGAAATCGCTCCTGTGTGTTAGAATGTGACATTAAGGGCAACTTTAATTGAAGAACAATTGAAAATCATTGAAACTTCAACATTTTAAGTTTAATAGTCCTTTACATAGAAAACATGCTCAAAAATATTCATATGAAAATGATTAAGAAAAAAGCGCTTACAAGGTTTATTGATGTGTTCTCTTAATTTAACGTATTCGGTCTGCTGTTTTCTTTTGGAATTGTGAACAATTTTGATAGGTTGGTCCCATTGTGTTCACTCATGGGCATTGTGAACAACAACAAAAACAACACATATTTGTCATACCTGGTCCACGTATCTCGGCCATGAGAGACTAAACATGCCACTAACTACAGCAACTACTACATGCACGTGCTAGATACAACCAGCTCTCACAGCATCACGGACATGGCTTCACTACAATACTTGTACAGTCTGTATCAGGAAGTACGTTGTGTGAACAACAAATCTCTCAATCATGTACAGTCCCACTGTTGCTCAACATGGCAACTCTGCCGTATTCAAACACATTTAGTTTTTAATATGATGCATTTTTCAAGCAAACTAAAAATATTTTATGCTTTTTATTTCGAGAATAATTTTACTATTGGTAAGTTTGTAAGTATAAGTCTGAATTTGTAAACTTACATATAAATACCATACGCTCCTTAAAGGATAAAGAGAAAAGGATATAATTAAGGTAAAAACAGGAAACGCAGTGTGAAAGAAGTTATACCACACTTCAAATCTGACAGAACTCAACTCTACTGATATAATTTATTGGTAGTTACTATAAAACTAGATATGTATTAACCTAAATAATTTAATCATATTAATGCATGATATTGAAACCATCTACAGAATATTTGCAATGAATCTTAAAACTGTGCGTTGGAAAAATAATCCGGAATATATGTGTAATTCGAAAATATCGCCAATACGGAAAAGATCGGAACTTGTTGAATATTCTTATTTCCATTAAAATCAGCATTTTCCAATGATGTTTGAAGATTTTCAACAAATTCCTACCGTCGCAAACCCACTCTTTAGTAGACCTAAGTAGCAGTTGTCTGGGGGGAGGGGTCCTGAGGTTGTGATGCTGTGAGGTGGAAGGTTTGCTCTGTCGACTTTCGTTTGAATTTTCCGATCATCTAATTTATAGAACAATGAATCATTTGCGGTGAAATAAACACAGCTCTATCTAAGTGATCTAGCTATTTGTCTACTCGCTACTTTGGTAATATACAGTGTGCTTCACTCAATGCATGATACAACAAAAGCTGAAACCGTTGTGTTGGTTCAACATTTTGTTGTCAAAACAGCCCTGTCACGCACCAGTACCATTTATAATGTCATGTTTAGAGGCTTGCTGTGCAGGAATAAGACTGATGGACAACACAGCTCAAAATCGCCTTTCCACTCTCTCACTGTTCTGTTTTTATTAACTTTTTCCTCTTTTACATTTTACTTCACAAGTTTTACCAAGGCGTTTTAAATCAATAATAAATAAACGTTATCGCCGAAAAATTTCAAGGTGTGATTTGTATTCATATTGTATAAGACAAGAAGAACTGCTTAGAAGTTGTTCTCTAAAGTCATTCATGTTTTATTACCAGATCACATGGTGAGATTGTAGGAAATATTATGTTTGAAAAAAGTTCTAAAACTTCAGAAACTTCTCAAAAGATATTCGCGTAGATAATTAAAAACCAGAAAAAATGTTCCTCGCTGATTATACTAAATATGATCCGAAATATTTAAGCCTTTTTATATTAAAACGTAATTTCAAAATAACTCTTTAGAAGAACAAAATTTCCAAATTTCACAGGTTGACCTATGCACCTATCCACTCAACAGTGTAAGTTACCAGCCATAAGCTAGAATTCGAATGGAGTGAACCATACTTGACCATGTTTTATGCCCTTCCTTCATACAACCATATTTACTTTTAAGATTCAGTAGCAGCTAGCCTGTCTTTCCATAACACTTGCCATCTTCCTACATCGTCTTCTCTCATATATCACGGTTTTCTAAAAGAACTATGAACACATTCTGTGCGGGTTGTTGCATTAAGCGGGCTTGTTAATATCAGACATGTATTACAGTGTACATTTCCATCTGCCTGTTCTCCATATACAAAATTACTTACATATTTATCAACGTTTACGATTTAGCTGCTAAGTGTATAATAGCGGAGGTCTTTTTACTGCTTCAAGATAGAGGAGGGTTTTGACGAGAGTATCGTAGATTCAAAGTTTTACCATTTTTACCACAGTCGTAACAAAAAATTAAATTCTATTGCATTATATCGTAACGACTTGAGATCACAGAGTGAATAGTTCACATGTTATGAAAGACCAGACTTAAGCCTATCGTACTTTCTAGACACGGACCTCACTTAGTAAATGGTATACAGTTTTTTTATAAATCAGAGCTTATCTGTACGTCTATCCTTCATCATGATCGTGGCCCACCTTCACTGGACTGTAACAAAATGTATAGTACCACTAGTGACCTCTAGTAAATGGTATACAGTGTTATGATAGACCAGAGCTTATCTGTATGTCTATCCCTCATCATGATCATGGTCCTCCTTCACTGGACTGTAACAAAATGTATAGTACCACTAGTAACCTCTAGTAAATGGTATACAGTGTTATGATAGACCAGAGCTTATCTGTATGTCTATCCTTCATCATAATCATGGTCCTCCTTCACTAGACTGTAACAAAATGTATAGTACCACTAGTAACCTCTAGTAAATGGTATACAGTGTTATGATAGACCAGAGCTTATCTGTACGTCTATCCCTCATCATGATCATGGTCCTCCTTCACTGGACTGTAACAAAATGTATAGTACCACTAGTAACCTCTAGTAAATGGTATACACTGTTATGATAGACCAGAGCTTATCTGTACGTCTATCCTTCATCATAATCATGGTCCTCCTTCACTGGAGTGTAACAAAATGTATAGTACCACTTGTAACCTCTAGTAAATGGTATACACTGTTATGATAGACCAGAGCTTATCTGTATGTCTATCCTTCATCATGATCATGGTCCTGCTTCACTGGACTGTAACAAAATGTATAGTACCACTAGTAACCTCTAGTAAATGGTATACAGTGTTATGATAGACCAGAGCTTATCTGTACGTCTATCCCTCATCATGATCATGGTCCACCTTCACTGGACTGTAACAAAATGTATAGTACCACTAGTAACCTCTAGTAAATGGCATACACTGTTATGATAGACCAGAGCTTATCTGTACGTCTATCCTTCATCATAATCATGGTCCTCCTTCACTAGACTGTAACAAAATGTATAGTACCACTAGTAAACTCTAGTAAATGGTATACAGTGTTATGATAGACCAGAGCTTATCTGTACGTCTATCCCTCATCATGATCATGGCCCTCCTTCACTGGACTGTAACAAAATGTATAGTACCACTAGTAACCTCTAGTAAATGGTATACAGTGTTATGATAGACCAGAGCTTATCTGTATGTCTATCCTTCATCATAATCATGGTCCTCCTTCACTAGACTGTAACAAAATGTATAGTTCCACTAGTAACCTCTAGTAAATGGTATACAGTGTTATGATAGACCAGAGCTTATCTGTACGTCTATCCCTCATCATGATCATGGTCCACCTTCACTGGACTGTAACAAAATGTATAGTACCACTAGTAACCTCTAGTAAATGGTATACAGTGTCATGATAGACCAGAGCTTATCTGTACGTCTATCCTTCATCATGATCATGGTCCTCCTTCACTAGACTGTAACAAAATGTATAGTACCACTAGTAAACTCTAGTAAATGGTATACAGTGTTATGATAGACCAGAGCTTATCTGTACGTCTATCCCTCATCATGATCATGGCCCTCCTTCACTGGACTGTAACAAAATGTATAGTACCACTAGTAACCTCTAGTAAATGGTATACAGTGTTATGATAGACCAGAGCTTATCTGTATGTCTATCCTTCATCATAATCATGGTCCTCCTTCACTAGACTGTAACAAAATGTATAGTTCCACTAGTAACCTCTAGTAAATGGTATACAGTGTTATGATAGACCAGAGCTTATCTGTACGTCTATCCCTCATCATGATCATGGTCCACCTTCACTGGACTGTAACAAAATGTATAGTACCACTAGTAACCTCTAGTAAATGGTATACAGTGTCATGATAGACCAGAGCTTATCTGTACGTCTATCCTTCATCATGATCATGGTCCTCCTTCACTGGAGTGTAACAAAATGTATAGTGCCACTAGTGACCTCTAGTAAATGGTATACAGTGTCATGATAGACCAGAGCTTATCTGTACGCCTATCCTTCAGCATGATCATGGTCCACCTTCACTGGACTGTAACAAAATGTATAGTACCACTAGTGACCTCTAGTAAATGGCATACAGTGCTATGGTAGAGCAGAACTTATTTGTATGTCTATCCTTCATCATGATCATGGTCCACCTTCACTGGACTGTAACAAAATGTATAGTACCACTAGTGACCTCTAGTAAATGGTATACAGTCTTATGATAGACCAGAGCTTATCTGTATGTCTATCCTTCATCATGATCTGGTCCACCTTCACTGCTCTGTAACAAAATGTATAGTACCACTAGTGACCTCTAGTAAATGGTATACAGTGTTATGATAGACCAGAGCTTATTTGTATGTCTATCCTACATCATGATCATGGTCCTCCTTCACTGGGGTGTAACAAAATGTATAGTACCACTAGTAACCTCTAGTAAATGGTTACAGTGTTATGATAGACCAGAGCTTATTTGTATGTCTATCCTACATCATGATCATGGTCCTCCTTCACTGGGGTGTAACAAAATGTATAGTACCACTAGTAACCTCTAGTAAATGGTTACAGTGTTATGATAGACCAGAGCTTATTTGTATGTCTATCCTTCATCATGATCATGACCCACCTTCACTGGGGTGTAACAAAATGTATAGTACCTCTAGTAACCTCTAGTAAATGGTATACAGTGTTATGATAGACCAGAGCTTATTTGTATGTCTATCCATCATGATCATGACCCACCTTCACTGGGGTGTAACAAAATGTATAGTACCACTAGTAACCTCTAGTAAATGGTATACAGTGTTATGATAGACCAGAGCTTATTTGTATGTCTATCCATCATGATCATGACCCACCTTCACTGGGGTGTAACAAAATGTATAGTACCTCTAGTAACCTCTAGTAAATGGTATACAGTGTTATGATAGACCAGAGCTTATTTGTATGTCTATCCATCATGATCATGACCCACCTTCACTGGGGTGTAACAAAATGTATAGTACCTCTAGTAACCTCTAGTAAATGGTATACAGTGTTATGATAGACCAGAGCTTATTTGTATGTCTATCCTACATCATGATCATGGTCCTCCTTCACTGGGGTGTAACAAAATGTATAGTACCACTAGTGACCTCTAGTAAATGGTATACAGTGTTATGATAGACCAGAGCTTATTTGTATGTCTATCCTACATCATGATCATGGTCCTCCTTCACTGGGGTGTAACAAAATGTATAGTACCACTAGTAACCTCTAGTAAATGGTTACAGTGTTATGATAGACCAGAGCTTATTTGTATGTCTATCCTTCATCATGATCATGGTCCACCTTCACTGGGGTGTAACAAAATGTATAGTACCACTAGTAACCTCTAGTAAATGGTTACAGTGTTATGATAGACCAGAGCTTATTTGTATGTCTATCCTTCATCATGATCATGACCCACCTTCACTGGGGTGTAACAAAATGTATAGTACCTCTAGTAACCTCTAGTAAATGGTATACAGTGTTATGATAGACCAGAGCTTATTTGTATGTCTATCCTACATCATGATCATGGTCCTCCTTCACTGGGGTGTAACAAAATGTATAGTACCACTAGTAACCTCTAGTAAATGGTTACAGTGTTATGATAGACCAGAGCTTATTTGTATGTCTATCCTTCATCATGATCATGACCCACCTTCACTGGGGTGTAACAAAATGTATAGTACCTCTAGTAACCTCTAGTAAATGGTATACAGTGTTATGATAGACCAGAGCTTATTTGTATGTCTATCCATCATGATCATGACCCACCTTCACTGGGGTGTAACAAAATGTATAGTACCTCTAGTAACCTCTAGTAAATGGTATACAGTGTTATGATAGACCAGAGCTTATCTGTATGTCTATCCTTCATCATAATCATGGTCCTCCTTCACTGGACTGTAACAAAATGTATAGTTCCACTAGTAACCTCTAGTAAATGGTATACAGTGTTATGATAGACCAGAGCTTATCTGTACGTCTATCCCTCATCATGATCATGGTCCACCTTCACTGGACTGTAACAAAATGTATAGTACCACTAGTAACCTCTAGTAAATGGTATACAGTGTCATGATAGACCAGAGCTTATCTGTACGTCTATCCTTCATCATGATCATGGTCCTCCTTCACTGGAGTGTAACAAAATGTATAGTGCCACTAGTGACCTCTAGTAAATGGTATACAGTGTCATGATAGACCAGAGCTTATCTGTACGTCTATCCTTCATCATGATCATGGTCCACCTTCACTGGACTGTAACAAAATGTATAGTACCACTAGTGACCTCTAGTAAATGGCATACAGTGCTATGGTAGAGCAGAACTTATCTGTATGTCTATCCTTCATCATGATCATGGTCCACCTTCACTGGACTGTAACAAAATGTATAGTACCACTAGTGACCTCTAGTAAATGGTATACAGTCTTATGATAGACCAGAGCTTATCTGTATGTCTATCCTTCATCATGATCTGGTCCACCTTCACTGCTCTGTAACAAAATGTATAGTACCACTAGTGACCTCTAGTAAATGGTATACAGTGTTATGATAGACCAGAGCTTATTTGTATGTCTATCCTACATCATGATCATGGTCCTCCTTCACTGGGGTGTTACAAAATGTATAGTACCACTAGTAACCTCTAGTAAATGGTATACAGTGTTATGATAGACCAGAGCTTATCTGTATGTCTATCCTTCATCATAATCATGGTCCTCCTTCACTGGACTGTAACAAAATGTATAGTACCAGTAGTGACCTCTAGTAAATGGTATACAGTGTTATGATATACCAGAGCTTATCTGTATGTCTATCCTTCATCATGATCATGGTCCTCCTTCACTGGGATGTAGCAAAATGTATAGTACCAGTAGTGACCTCTAGTAAATGGTATACAGTGTTATGATAGACCAGAGCTTATCTGTATGTCTATCCTTCATCATAATCATGGTCCTCCTTCACTGGACTGTAACAAAATGTATAGTACCAGTAGTGACCTCTAGTAAATGGTATACAGTGTTATGATAGACCAGAGCTTATCGGTATGTCTATCCTTCATCATAATCATGGTCCTCCTTCACTGGACTGTAACAAAATGTATAGTACCAGTAGTGACCTCTAGTAAATGGTATACAGTGTTATGATAGACCAGAGCTTATCTGTATGTCTATCCTTCATCATAATCATGGTCCTCCTTCACTGGACTGCAACAATATGTATAGTACCACTAGTGACCTCTAGTAAATGGTATACAGTACTATGATATACCAGAGGTTATTTCTATGTCTGTCCTTCATCATGATCATGGTTTCCCTTCACTGGGATGTAACAAATTATAAAGCATGACTAGTGGGCTTTAGTAATTACTCCGTGAGCTTTCAATGTTTAAAGATGACATGGATTATAAAGTCAATTTATTTTAGGTTGCTTATCTTTTCACGTTCTATGGTTTTATTATGTGTTATAATTTTATTAATTTATGAATTCTTATTGGTAATGTTATGAAATATGAACTTGATATTTTATCTAGTCTAATTAGTGTTGTTTTTGCTGTAATGCTTGTTTGATTTGATGGCAAAAACATTTCTGCGTTTGTGATAGAACAACGTAGTACTAGCAGGCCTTTAAGCATTCTTATATAAGGATTTATAATTTATTTTAGTATATTTGTTGAATATGTACTGAACTGAACGTTTTATTCAGCACATGAAATAATCCTTGCGCTTTGTTGGTTGAGCTAAAGGAGGGGCGGTTTGTCATTAAGGACCAAAGGGACCAGGCCCCAACGATAATATTATGCAACTTTTAGGCGTTTTTTTAAATTGAATAACATAAAACAAGTTATATTTTATTGCATTGAAATAATCATTGCACACAATAATTTATTATACCATAATTCTTAATGGTTATCGAAACTTGCAACCCGCACAGTCTCCTTCGCGAAGCAAAATGTTGGTCCAGATTACATGGTCCGCGGTCAATCCTTGCCCCTTTGCACGATTTGTCAGTCACCTTCCTTGCTCCTCTGCTCTCCTCTTCATAGCTCGCACCAAGTAAAGCTTGGGGCCACCTAGCTGCGGCCCTTTTCATGAAGTTTAGCATTCCTGTGGTTATTGTTGGAAACTTAATTGTGTGGTGGACAAAGTAGTGTAGTTTTAAAATGAATAGAGGGGATTATTTATTGATAAGTCCCTTTCATTCATTAAAGGTAGACGGAAAACTTGAAATTAAATGATTGGGTGCACATCGAGCGAACAGTTTTACAGTTACGCAACAAGATGCAAAAAAAAACCTAGAGGACTTTGTGTAACAGTTGGTTTAGTAAGAAATTCTGGCTAACTGCAAGTGAGGAAAAACAAAACTTCTTTTACTTTTACTGTTTGCTATTTCCTGGTGAAAGACGGCGCTAATCTGTAAGGATCTGAAACATTTGAATGAAAGAATTACAAAACACGAGGCAAGTGCACTTCACTTACAAGATGCCTGTAAATTTAAATTATTGGGAACTTTAAACCTTGCTGCTCAGATTGATTCTGCACATAAAATATCAATCCAGAAACACAATGAGCTAATCACTAAACATAGATACATACTGATAGTGCATAGCATTGAGGTTTCACGATGAAACAAACAGAATCAACTATTGGTTTACATTGAAGAATTCATGAAAGACAGAAATACTACCGATTATGTTTCTGTGTAGCCTGACGAGTTTGCCACAGTCAATTGGCCATCGTTTTACGATACATTAAAGGGTGTAAATCTGCTGAGTGGTTTCTTTGTTTTGAAGAGATTCGTAATCCAACAGCCAATGTTTTCAGAGAGGTTTTAATAAATAAGTTGCGTAAGAAAGCTCATATTTGAAGCATTGCATGGCTACAGCCCGGGAATCAATCCATTGACGCGCTCGTAGGCATTGCCTGCCAGCATCTTATATTACGGAACTAACCGGGGTGCTAATGCGGGACCCGACTAACCCACGAACTAACACACTAACGCTCCCAGCACGTTAGGATTCTAACTGCATGAGGGAGACGATGTAGCGCACGGCTTTGCATGCCGGTTGATCGTCACCGGGGGCGGCGAGTGTGGGGCCGCTCCTATTAAAAAAAAAAAAGAAAAAAAATGAAGCATTGGATGGTGCCGCAGTAATGAGCGGTAGGCAGGACTTTGATGCATGTCTCTTTCCCTTATGCCGAGTTATATACACTGCTATGCTTACCAATTAAATTTGATTATACGAAATACTTGTTCCAAAAACATTAAATCAGTTAAATTATATTCAACCAACATTGGTGGATTCACAACACTTTTCTCGTCTTCACCAAAACGCAGCGATCTATTTATTACAATGTTTTGAGAAGATTGAGCAAGAAGATGGGTGGGATGATGTGACCATATAGGAAGCTCTTGATTTGAAGTACATATTTACTGAGCTTAAAAATGTATAGTGTTTTGAGACATTTGTGCTGTTGCAGTGTTTTTGGCAATGCAACTAATACAACAACAACAACAACAACAACAATAATAATAATAATAATAATAATAATAATAATAATAATAATAATAATAATAATAATAATAATAATAATAATAATAATAATAATAATAATAATAATAATAATAATAATAATAATAATAATAATAATAATAATAATAATAATAATAATAATAATAATAATAATAATAATAATAATAATAATAATAATAATAATAATAATAATAATAATAATAATAATAATAATAATAATAATAATAATAATAATAATAATAATAATAATAATAATAATAATAATAATAATAATAATAATAATAATAATAATAATAATAATAATAATAATAATAATAATAATAATAATAATAATAATAATAATAATAATAATAATAATAATAATAATAATAATAATAATAATAATAATAATAATAATAATAATAATAGTAATAATAAATACAACTTGTTTGTATTTGAAGCACATAAGTGGAGTTAAGTGTAATAAACTATTTGTATTATAATTATTACCTTATTCCTGGCACTAAGTTATTTTTTGAATATTCAGATTTCTTTGGTTTTCACGAGATTAGTTTTGGAACGTCAACGTTTACCCGATCAGTCAGTCAGGCCAGGCCTGAGGTACTCATCACTTCCTAAACAAGGCCATAGAGTTAGGTTGGTTTAAAGGTCGAGAATTTTATCAATGTTTCACGACCGGTAACCCGAACTTCAGGTCCTACGTCATGGCTACAGCAGTCCTAAGTACTGATAATTAGTTACGAATCCTTCACTGTGGAACTTTGTTATATCAAGGGGGTACAATGTAAGTTCGACGGTTGAATTGTGTAACATCCTGCATATGAGAGCTTGAGGAAAACGATGTCCAATTTCAAAATTGGAGTCTCTTGAATTTGTCTATTTTCAGAGTTACTTCCTAAACATCCAAAATCACATCTAAAATTAAACGTGATATATAGATATGTGATTTATTTTCAGAGATAGTCACTTAGCAGAGCAGAGATTTAAACATTTTGGTTTATTGTTGCACTGACCACGTGACTAGCTGCATTGTATGAAGCACCCTGTATAACCGCAGTAGAAAATCTACTTTTATTGTAATATGATGACATGGATATACTACCTTGGAGGTGCAAAAGCAACATTCGAATTCACTAGGCAATTCATCAAGTTTCTCGATTTTCCTGTCCTCTTTTTTGTTGCTGTCCTACAAAAGAGAGATCGAGAGAGGGGAGTAGAAGAATAGAAAGTTGTAGCAAGCACAGAATAAGAGAAAGCTGGCGTAATGCAGCGCGTGGCAACACTGTCTTACAATGTTCCGTTTTTAACAAAAGAAGATTGGCGCTTTAAGAGTAAACATCTTATCTCAAGGAAAACTAACATTGTACAGCAGTGCTGCCACATGTAACTGCGAAGGCATTAATGTTACGACACAGTTATTGCAAAGGTTACAAAAAATATGCATACTCCTGCACTCGCACATACACGCACACATACACACTTTAATACTTACGAACAAGAATGTCTTAAGATGTCACTCACAACGGAGAAACAATTTATTTAAAATATATCCAAAAAGGGGGTTAGTATTTCCCTAGGACGAGGTTGGTTGTACAACATGTTGGCTGACTGAACAAATGAAGCTCACCTGTAAATGACTGTTCAGTCAGTACCCCACTTTCTTCTTTTATCACATTTTTTAGCCTTTTAAGGGAACTCAACACTAATACTGAATTTTAGACATATTTTTAAAGTCCAATATTGTTGAATCATGATACAACTATAGTCTTGCTTTCGTATTTAATAAAGTACACCGGTTTGTGAACTTGCCAAAAGTTATATAGGATGTTTCAGAAATACTTTTACAAACTTAAGGTATAGGTTCCTCACACCAAAAGAAGGACAACAGTTCTTATGAACATATGTATGTCCCATAATCATTTGTTTTCTCGTTATTCTTGTCACAATGAAAGTGTGAGTTCAATGGCCTTCGTGGTCCAAACTCTCTATGCACTCATAGAAGGCTTTGACCTTTCGTACTACATACGGTAGATGGCGAAGTGTTGCCATGGAGACTTGTTTACGTTTGTCATTTGTTATGTTTGTCTTCAACGTTTCAATTGTTTGCATGTAGTGAGTTAACTGCACGTGTTTCGTTCCACCAAGGCTGAATATTCATTTTATGAACAGGCAGATATGATTTTTA
Organism: Mantis religiosa; assembly: GCA_030765055.1. NCBI lineage: Eukaryota > Metazoa > Arthropoda > Insecta > Mantodea > Mantidae > Mantis > Mantis religiosa. The sequence goes on along the minus strand of CM060953.1, from coordinate 206,231,566 downwards.
TGTATGGTCGCGTGAGTGATAATGGACTCGAGGCTGCACGGCTCTATCAGAGGGAGTTTCCAGACAAACGAGCCATCCAACCTTTGTCGCTGTGTATCATCGCTTTGCTAAGACAGGGACCGTTGCACCACGGATTATTGATCGAGGAAGACAAAGAGTTGTTCGTGCACCAGAACGTGAAGAGCAGATATTAAAGTGTATCGAAGATGATCCGGTATCACTACAAGACAATTGGCTGTGGCATCTGGTACATCACACGTGACAGCATGGGGATACTTCACGAACAGCTCCTGTATCCATATCATATTCATTGGGAGAGATGGAGTTACTAATTTCCACAAGGTACACGTATGGGCAGATCGTAATCCTCATGCTGTACTTCAGGCTAGACATCAGCAACAGTTTAGTCTGCATGTGTGGGTTGACAGTGAGGGTGACTGTCTGGTAGGTTCATACGTTTTACCAACACTTCTTACTGGTGCTGTCTACAGGGACTTTATCCAGCACACTCTTCAGCACCTACTTCACGAAAGTTTGCCCCTGCATAAAAGAAAAAGAAAAGAAAGAGAAACGAGGTTTATACATGAGGAGCTCCGGCACATTTTAGTCGCATTATAAGAGATGCACTGACTGATATCTGCCATGACCAATGGATAGACAGAGGATTACCAGTTCCATGGCCTGCACGTTCTCCCAACCTCAGTCTTGTGGATTTTTACCTCCGGGGGTATCTTAATTCATTGGTTTATGTAGTTGCCATCCCGGATGCAGCAACGCTTCATCGACGTGTCATGGAAGCCTTTGAAAGCATTCGCCACCATCCCGGAATTTTTGAAAGGGTGCGACAGTAGATGGCATGCGTAGAAGCAAGAAGAGGACATTTCGGGCATTTATTATGAGTTTTGTGTGTTATAAGTGCACAAATATGTTGAACACCTCCTAACGAGAAAACAAAGGATTATGGGACATATGTTCATTTGAACCTTTTTTCCTTCTTTTGGTCTGAGGAACCCATACCCGAAGTTTGTAAAAGTAATTCTGAAACATCCTGTATATAAACCAATTATTTAACTATACATAATTGTAACATAATATTGCTCCTGTTTACCTAAGTTTGTAAGAAAATTAACTTCTAATATAAAAGACGAGACTCGTGTGAAATTCTTCATGTGAGATGATTTTGGAAAGAGTAAACTTTAAGCTTAGCATATTATTGTTAAAATAAATGTAGGCATGTTGCGATCAATAAACTAACACTTTGGAATGTATAAAACTCAATCACGTTATACTCGATTAAAATTTAAATTCGAAAGTATGCATGGCAACAACTCAAAGCTATCTGTATATTTTCATCAACGTTCAAAAAAAGTATCATAAAATTTAAAAGAAAATGAAGAAACTTTCAACCTGAGGAACAGTTCAGTAGATAAAAATGTGGTGTAAAAAGGTGCGTTTGGTCATTTGGAAGCTCAGAAATACAAAAGCGCAATTGGAATCATATTCCACTACGCTGCCGCACTATGGAATATTTTAAAAATGTTAGCTTATCCGCAAACAGATATCTCAAACATATCCTTCAGTTTTCTTACTCAGAGCACATCGTATACTGCAGGTGACCTTAATAAAATGCAATACTTTGGAGATAATACATCCTTACATTCTGTTTTTCTGAAAATATGTTAAAATACCGCAATTAACCTCTTAATTATTGGGAGGCTTCCCTTTGAATTACGTGAATCACTTTGTGCTTTATTTTGTAAATAAAAATTAAATGTATAAAAGTTGCATCAGCGACATCTTAAAACACATTCTTGCTCTTAATATTTGTCACTAGTGTAACAAAAAATTGATTAACAAGTGTCTAAAGCAAACGGCTAGAAGTGATTTTAACAATTGTTAAAAAGAAGAATGGAGAGAAAAAAAGATAGGATTAGCAAGTGTATTTGTCTTTGTACCTCTGGTGTTTTAACCATGCATGAATCATCCCAGTTGCACTTCGCCCTGTATCCTGAAGGGTTCATTTCAGTTCAAAAGTTTATGCTTATGTGTTTGGAGTTCAAAAACTACTTGGAGATTACAGGGGTATTAATTTTTGGAATGTGTGTCACCATTTTAGTGTATATATGACTTGCTAGCTTGTGAAAGTTAAGATCCACTGTAATTTTGATTTAATAGTAGCCAATTGCTACACAAAAATGAGTCCTTGAATTACTCTGACTGCTGCACATCCTAATGCTGTTTTCAGATATTGTTTGGAATGCCCAAGAAACGTAACAAGATACGCTATATGTTTTCAAATTACCAACAAATATTCTAATAAAAACAATTCTCTTACAAAGATGAAATTAGTTAAGGTACTTGCTATTTCATGATGTTAACTGCAAAATTTAATGTTGATTTAATTGCTATGAAAAACACTCAACAGGGCATTTAAATAGGGTATGATATTTTATAATGTAAGAACTACAACGAACTTCTCAGATATTGTTCTAATTAAGTCTTTGCTGGAGAAAATTAATCACAAAGTAGAAATCTAGTGAGAGAATTGGTTAAAATTATTAGTACTGCCAAACTGATATATATTAATTATCGGCCACCCGTTTGCTGTTTGTCTAGCCTTGTGTTCTTTCATTGGAATTGAAAGGGGAAACATAACTTCAGTTTCGTAAAGTACTGTTAGAGGATCCTGACTCATGGCAGTCTTTTGTGCTATACGCTATAAGTTATAAAACTGGAACGCGTTTTAGATGTCTATTCCTCTTATTAATATGTCACTTCCAGTTGCTGATCGCTGGACGAACAGCTGTCTTTATTTAATTTGCATTCTCCAACTTTAAGTCATATCGGACGATGAATGAAATGATGCTCAAATGAGCCCAGGGTTCGTAGGGCTTAGAGTTATATGACATTCGTCTTTCAGGATAAAGCAAAACCCAGCCCAACGGCTTGTGAAATGGTAAATGTCATATTCAGAAATTAGAGGTCACGTGCCTATTTTCACATTCGTTTATCTACTGCTTATGTCGGGTGAGTGACGTTTTGATGCTGCCGACATGGTCAAATACTCTGGTGAGGTGTGATCCAAATGTGTAGTGTTTAACGCCCGCTTTAACTACATACGGCACCGCAGGCGATGACACTGATGATAAATGAGATGAAGATGGAGCACCGGTGGAATGAGATGACGGGGGAAACCGGAGATCCCGGAGAAAACCCGCCCCAGCGCCATGTTGTCCACCACAAATCTCACTTTGCGGTCACCTGGAATCGAACCCGGGCCGCCTTGGTGAGAGTCAAGCGGTCTAACCACTGAGCCATGGCGCGGCCGAGGTGTGATCGGACATTTCGGGTAATCGGACATTTAGATTAACACAAAATCCAGGAATGTGTTTTACATTCCAATTCTGTTGCACGTTTCAAATAATGGTTTGCAGACATTGCTATGCTGCTACGACGCTAAATTTCGTAACTGAATCGCGCCCCCCCCCCGACAAACCGGAGGCGTTCTCAGATGCATCATAGAATTTTCGTACTCAAAGGTGATTTATAAGTTCTGGACTTCAAATGGTTTAGGATATTGTAAGTGGCCACTGTCGCTAGTTATCTAAATGTAAATTTGAGAATACCTTGTGATTTCCTGAAAAAAAATGAATGTTGTAGAATTAATATGAAACCGGCACCTAGCGTGGTAGCTCAATTGAGCAATAGAGCAATAGCAATAGCTCAATTGAGCAATAGAACAATAGCAATAGCATAACTGAGCAATAGCAATAGCTAAATTGAGCAATAGAGCAATAGCAATAGCAATAGCTAAATTGAGCAATAGTACAGAAAGTCGCAAATCTGTAATTCAAATTCTATTTGTGGCATAGAATTTTCCAACCTGCTTTTACCCTTCCAAATCAAATTTTGATCGACTGTATCAGAATTAAATTTTGCAGCACTAGCAAAGATATAGACTTGACCGGCTCTTAAAGTTTGGACATTTACTCATAATTCACCTGGCTCTCATGTCCGTCACGTCGACATGAAAATGCTAATGGATAAACATGTAGTAAGTATCTAATAATTGCACAGCAGCCAGAGCAATCTATAGACTAACCAGTTCAAGAGTAGGAGAAAGTGTGATACTGTTGGTTTGTAGTGTTGTCACACACATTCGAGCCTGGCATGCGGTACATGCAGGGGGTTCACAATAAAGGTGGCGTTTATTCCGAACCCTCCTCGAGATGTCCTGCAGCTTACCGGGGAGATGTATCCCCCTGGTGAACGCACCAGAGGAACGGGTTGATGCTGCTCCTCCTCCTGGGGTAGATCCAGTAGCAGTTGCTGTTGGGGCGGCTTCTGGGGCGGCGAGCTTGGAGGTGGGGGCGGATTGCCAGCGGTGATTGGAAGACTTGGGGCGGGAGGCTGCGTGGAGTTGCTGCGGCGGTGACGGCCCCCGGCGGCGAAGTGGTCGAAGTTGCGGTAGCAGCCGGCCCCGGTTCGACCCCCACCACTAGCACTCTCACCCTCGGTGCTGTTCCCATCCGCCTGGGAAATGTTGTGGCCTGGACGGGAAGCAGACACACAAACACTGCTGCGCTGGCCACCTCAGCTCTCTCCGGAGACTTTGGCCATTCCTCGGCCACAAGATCCTCCGGAGATAACAACTAACGCTCTTCCGATATGTGGATTCATTCGTACTACGCTAATGCTAATATTACTACAACATGCTAATGATGGAAAAATATGACGATATGGTGCTGCAGAAAAGTGAAAACTTATGAGCACTTTGAGTAACTGCGGACGAAACGGTTTTCGTTCATTTTATTCACAGGACGGAAAGAATTTTGGAAGGCAAGTGAAATAGCCTTCGGTGAGCAAACACAGAGGAGCCCTGCAGTATCTCTTGTCTAACTACTGTGCCCTTCTCTACTCCACAAATAAGATCAAGATTTGACGAGCCACAGTCTACTATAAAAACAAGTATACATTAAACAAACAAAGATTTGTTATATGACCTTCCCTTAGCAATATTTTGAAGTAATCTCAGAGCCTTTGATAGGACTTTGACGGCAGTTGCTGAGGGGATTGCTCACGTCTCCGCGCCTCAAGCTTGTCACCTGGGGAAGACAATAACACTGAGATATTTACACAAAAAGCCAACATCAAAACACAAATAGAAGGGTAAAGGCAGCAAGCGTCTGCAGATTGTGGTAGTGTGCATGGTGCAAACAGAGTGCCTCGTTCTTTAGACGCTTGGTGCCTTCCCCGGAAGATAGGAGGTGTAAGCATAAAGGTCTTTGGGAAGTTAATATCATGCCTGAGTTCGACTTTCATTGGCTGTTTATTAAGTATAGGAAAATGGGAAAATTGGCAGTATGTTATTGTACAATGTCAAGTAAAACTTGTGGGTGCTGATATCAGGTTTTGAAAGGTGGTACAAGCGTATTGCACATGCAGATACAACACTTTGTGATATTCCGATTTTTCCACCGTAGGGATGCCTTCTGTTTGTCAAACAGAAACAGCAGACATCGGTGGTAGAGGGTCGCATGCTTGGTATGACGTACTCACGTGACGGTTTGAAGGACGTCCGCGCATGCGTTTCACTCACCTGTGTCCACGATAACGTCGATGAGGTCCATGCTCTTGGCGAAGGCGTCCCTCAGATTGATGTGATGGAAGGAGACGATGCTGCCCTCTCTCTTGGCCCTCTCCAGAGCCTCTCTTCTCTTCAATGCCTTCTCCCGACGCATCTGATTCTTGTAGAACTCGGCGAAGTTGTTGACGATGATGGGAATGGGCAGAGCGATCACCAGGACCCCACAAATGCAACAGACACTTCCTATCACTTTGCCAAGCGGGGTGGTGGGGTAAATGTCCCCATATCCGACGGTGGTCATGGTAATTCCCGCCCACCAGAAGGTTTCGGGTATGCTGATAAACTTAGTCCCTGGCTCCTCCTTTTCAGCGAAGTAAGCGAGACTTGAGAATATGAGCACGCCCATGGCCAGAAACAGCATCAGCAGTCCCAGCTCCTTGTAAGAGTTTCTGAGCGTGAACCCGAGGCTCTGAAGGCCTGTGGAATGCCGGGCCAGTTTTAGAATGCGGAGTATCCGCATGATTCGGAAGATCTGAACAACGCGTCGAACGTCCTGGAACTGATCCGTGGCGTTCTTGTTGGTCTCGAGCAGGAACAGGGACACGAAGTAAGGCATGATGGCCAGCAGGTCGATGACGTTGAGACCACCTTTGAAAAACTTCCACTTGTTGGGAGAGGCCGAGAAGCGAAGGACGTATTCGAGGGTGAACCAGGTGATGCAAACCGCCTCGACCATCGCGAGCTGCGGATTGTCCTGAAAGTTGCCCTTTTCGTCATTCACCTGAAGGCTGGGGATGGTGTTGAGCGTGAGGGCGATGGTCGAGAGCACAATGAAGAGTATGGATACTACCGCTATCACCTGCAACAGGTTCCGGACTGACGAACAAGGGATCTGGGTTTGTATAATGTGTTACATACAACTGAAACAGAAAACAGTTAGTACAGGAAGGGGCCCTGAAGACATCAAAACGACACACATATCATGCTAAGAGCAACACAAAATATAAACATTCCCAGAGTCCGTTCCGGTGGTAAAAAGCAATAAAGTGTTAATCAGCCTGAGCAGTGTGAGCAGGCAAAGAAGAAGGACACACAAGTACAAGAAGTGGAAGAGAGTAAGAAGACGCGGAGGTTGGCATTCCACACACACGCACACACAACAAATACACACCAAAAAACAGCTAATCCCCCAGCCGTGGCAGTCCTAGCAAGGCGCCGTCACCCGTTAGGTCTGACGCCATCTAATGCCAAAATACAGAATCCCCACGGCACTCTACCTGAGCAACATAACAGTTTACTATCTCGCCCGTTTTATGAAATAAAGTTTGTATTACTGTCGAAATAAACTTGTTACTTTTCTATATTACCCTTGGGAAATGTCGTTTTGCAGGTCACGCTTTAAGTTTCCACTGTAGAAGCTGTCCATAAAAAATTTAAATTAATTTGCTTGTTAACGACGCAGTAAATTGTCAGCTTCGTCTCGCAGGATTTCTTTTACATGTCACTTTTAAGTAGAATTGGAAACCATTGGTCTCAGCCGAGTTTGAGCCAAAGAGCATGGGATTAATAAAGCAGCGATGGTTGTGAGATTTCAGAGCAACTGAAAATATTAATTTAGCTGTATTACATTTTACAAACATCAGTGTAAAATTGATCAAATCGCATTAATCTCAACTTAGTGGTATTTTGTATTTGTTTTGTATTTGATTTTTATATTTATAATTTATTAAGAAAGTTCTAATGCGTTGCTTTCACTTTATGGCTATTTGTTAGAGTAACTATTTGCACAGCACAGTTTGTCGAGTGAGACGATATCAGTTTGAAGAACATTCTTAAAGACGTCAAAGTCTCAATGAAATTAGTTCAAAATTTAGACGCGTTTACATGTATAACCTTAGATAGAATATTTATCTTTGAGTTGAACAAAACTTGATCTAGAAATTTATATACTCTTAAGCATGGTTTTTACGAAAGATTACTATATAATTCTCATCGAAAATAAAATATTATATTACATTTATGTTTTTTGTATATGATGTAAGTTAATTATGCTTCTGATCGCTTGTCCTTTCTGGCTAAAGTAATCTTAGTTTTGTTGGTGTTTAACGTAAATATTGACCTGAATTATTTTTATGACAAATGCCAGTATTAAAATGGTAATTAAGTTTTACCGAAACGCCCCGCAGCAGTAAGAAGAGAGCTTCAGTATGTTAACACTTCATAGGTCTTTGGTCCTTGGTCTGAAGTCGCTAAACATCAAAACATACATCCCTTGAAGCGACCTTTGTATATGATAGAGGTGGCAAGTTAATGTACCAGTGGGAAAAGCAGCTTTTTCCTTCAGGAGTAACAGATCCTCATTTAATTAACTGGTTTTGTGTTTTCATTTCTTTTAAAACTGTGAGAAGTAATTTTTACTTTTACAATATTTTCTCCTGCAGTACTACAATCAGTCTTATGGTTGATCCTTCATCTAAACCTTCCCTCCTCAATTCCCAGCTTTCTCCACTTTCTTCTTAGTCTCCATCAGATGTACTAATCTCCATCTTTGTGTGCCCTCTTCTGGTAAAGAAACGTTTTCTCATTCACAATTGCTTACTAGTAAATGTATTTCCATTCAGTTTTAACTGATTTGAGAAACGGATGATAGTGTTATCATTCCCTAATTTTACATTGTTTTAGTTAACTTTTTAATGGGAAACAAACATGGTTCTTCCTTTGCCTATGCTTTCTGAATCATCACTTATTTTGCCTAAGTCCTTTACATACTTCATTCTTCCCTGCATACATATTTCAACCGGTTGTAATAATTTTCTTCACTTTGTGCAATGTGCAGTTTGTTTGATTACATTCTTATACTCCACACAAAGCGTTTCAATAACTTCTTGCTTACTTTCCTCTTCGAGTGTTCATGGAAAATCTATTAGTACTGTTAGTGTTGTACTAGCTTAGAGCAGTTTTAAACCTTCTATGAAGTAAATTTGATTATCAACTGCTTTCAGGAAAATATATATTTTTATATTTCATAGCAAACATATTACATCACTGGATCTATTTCAGTGATGTTTATTACTGAAAGCGACTGAATTTGAAGAAGCGAAAGTTTAGCTGAGTTGTCTTTATATATTGTGACTTGAAGGGATATTTATTTTTCAAATGATCTTTCCATTATGTGCAGCGGCTACTTATGGCATTAAATTGCTCATTTTCTTTATGCGTATTTGGCAAGAGTGGCGACTGTAAGCGTGACCCAAACGTTTTTCTCAGGGAGAGTGCTCTAGCCCCGCAATGAAACCGCCGCGGCTAGAACTGTCGGAGTGGGGCAGCCGGCTGTAACTCCACGCATGAAAGTTATCCGTGGGGTTGCAACGGATATCCCGGAACATGCGGTCCATATGCGGAGAAAGCTATAGCGCAGGGACTCGGTGGAGATGGCGTCACGGGGGAGTGACTGGTGCAGTGCTGCGACCGCCAGGTTTCGCCCAAAAAGCGGGAGGTATCCCTTGTGAAATCCGGTCATCGCATCTGCCCCTTCTCCATCATCAAGCTGCAGAGGGGGGCTAGAACATCATTATCACGTACATCAAGACACTGTGTGCAGTGTGAAGTCCAACACACGTCGTTGCTCCGATTTCACAACTGTAACTAATAAGGGTAAGGAACATTGTCTTGAGTTACAAAATGCCGAGCAAGATTTGTTAGAAAATACCATACAAAGTGTTGCTACTAATTCACGGGATAGAGATACGCCTAGTATATTACTAAAGCTTTTCTCACCAAGCACTAGTAATGTATATGCAACTGTCTGCTGCGCTACCATTAATAGTTACAGAATGCATTGTGAAATTGGAGCACTGATAATTGGATACTGCAAAGTTCATCTTTAATGTTTAATTCCCAAATTTAATGACTCATTTTAAAACATACATTTAAGCTAATATTAATTAGTGATTGCAATACGTAACGTGTGTTGGAACTGGAGGCAAGATGCATTGCCTTGTGTGTTTTTCATGTTCATTCTGTAAAAGTTATTTTTTTCAGTCCCATATGTGGTTTGCTCTTCGAGAAAGTTTTATAATGGTGTAGAAGAAGGGAGATGTAAAAAAGGAAAGAAAAGCAGAAACAACTGAATTAAAAGATGCATTGATTCATTCTGGTACAAAAGGCAATGATGAGCAAGCAGGGGCTGTACCATCGTGAACCAATACCAGAGTACCAGCCATGGTCCATTCTGCTGGTTTTGGCACAACAAACTCGTGCTTCAGGCGCCTTGGTAGTATAAGAAGCCAAATATCAGGTGCAACAGGTAAACAAAAAAAAAATATATATGTGTGTGTGTTTTTATGTCTTATTGAGCAAAGAAAAAGTTTAAAAAATGGCACCCATTTAAGGTTTCTTTTCTGGCTTCTTTCACTTTTAATTAAAAAACTAATCCAAAATAAAAACATTTGTAGCAACATCAAGTACTCCACAAGAAGATTCGGTCTTACACCTGTACAGAAAAAATACATTTATACCAAAACATTAAGAAACAACACTACACTCAATAAAGCCTGAATTGTGAAACAAGAGATGAGAGAATTTGTTTCACAATTCAGAGTTGCAATTTGACTACACAGAGATATACAACAAGAATTGCATAGAAAACAGGATAGAGAAAAATATTGCCAACCGATACAAGATACCTTCTGTGATCCTAATTGAGGGATTTCCAGTTGTTGTTGTTGTTGTTGCCCTTTCATTATGAGCTACTATTTTCTGTTGTTGCTTGGAAAAGAAAGGAGAATAAGAACAGACTCGTGTCAAGTGGCAGTAACAAGAGCTTCTCTGGAGCGGCTCTCAGCCTTTGTGACGTACCTTCTTACAATTGGTACAAGTGAACATCCAGTCGTGATCGTGGTCAGGTAAAGCTGCAACAAAGCAATCTACTCCACCTGGCTTTTGTAATGCTTTATGTCACAGAATGTGTGTTGGAGGTTCATGTTTCTTTTCTCCACCATCACTGTTTTTAATTACCAAATTTTAAGTAATGCTCTAAGGCAATATTTAAGTTATTACTGCACACTCTCGGATAAGCCGAAAACTCAATTAAATCGTACTGTCTGGTTCCTATCGAATTATTTCGAAAAAACTACAGATTAAACCGAATTTGGGTAATTTATACTACGAACTAAAATCTGCTCTCCTTATTACATATTACATGTATTTATGTTGTGGTATTTTTGGTTTCATACATCAAATCATTTGTAATTTCTCAGTATTGGCCAGCCATATACTTGTTGCTTACTACGTGTCACTTCTTAAGCGCAAAACTTCCGTAAGTTTCCTGTTTCTCTTTGCTTATGAATGTTGAATATTTTCTCCTTGCAATATGGGAGCTAATACTGAAGAACATTCAGCAAATATATCCGTATGGCCCAAACTAACCCTTCTGGAGTCTACTCTTTCATCGATCGTAAGTTCAAGACAAAACCTAGCTGGCCAAACATGAATAACGGGATAAACTCTTTGGAATGTTTCCAAAACGTGCGTTCACAGTAATATAAGATAGTTATTTTTTTACTTTTTTCTTAAGAGATCATGAAAATACAACACCCATAACGAGATAGGCACGCGACAGACGAGACAGCATTGTCTACTAAACCATCGCTTTTCATTCATGCATAATGAAAGGAGACTTTTTACATTCGTTTTCGATATTACACGTATTAAAATAAATTGCAGCTGAAAATAAACTCATCCATCCTCGTAATTCTTAGAGACGGGTGTAAAGATTTGGAAGCAGTTGTGTAAAATTAAATACGTAAACCTTAGAACTTTTTCTGAAGTACTAACTGCTATACTTATGCTATACTAAGATTGAGTTCTCGTTTCTGAGAATTACTACCATCTTACCTTCATCTATTGGGCGAATTACTTTTGCCATAGATATTAGGCCAGATTTTGAAATTCTTGTTTACGGACGTAGAGAAGAGTGAAGACAGGAAACTCATTTTTATGCTTGAGAGACAATAGTTAACTTACTTTCATGTTACCTGCGAGGGTATGGTAACTATTTGAATTGTTAGTGCATGTTTGTGTACCAAGCAGCCAGGATATTGTATCGGTTGACATTTCTCAGCAGGAAACATTGATACAGAGATACATAATAATATGTACAATATACATTACGTGTACTATAAGACTGAATGCAGCTTACGTGCAAGCGTTGGTCCAAGCTGCAGTGGAGTCCCGTTTATGGGTTGTAACGCAACAACAGAGCGAGGTAACGTGTGAGACCACCACGAGGTTCCTGTAGAGCCCCTCAGTCATCTGGTAGAGCCGGTATGCATTACCGTGGTGTATATCACCGACTTTACTCTCCCCCCATTATGTTCAATGTTGGCTTATTCTCATCTTCAAATTGTTGCAAAACAGTGTACTTTTTGTATAAATGAATGCATTTTGTAAACAGCAACCATGTGATTAGATATAGTTTTGATAGCTTGCTTGCTAAACAATAGTACTCATATTGTGTAAATTTTAAGCAACAAATTGGATTCTCATATTTAACATTTATTTACTCACAAACTTTTAGGATAATTAAACATTCATATCTATAATTTAATATACTACTCAAAAATTGAAGTGCAACATATTAATGTAAAAGATCAAAAGATGATTATAGTGATAATATTAAATTATGTGTACATTTCCACAGCCGGCGTCATGAAGAACAGTAAAGTTTTCTTCCGGGCTTGTAGACCATGGTCCAATATTCTACAGGATATTCAAATCGTAATGGACCAAGGTCTACAAGCCCGGAAGAAAACTTTACTGCTCTTAAATTATGTGTACTTGTTGTAAATTAAATCCAGACTGCTGCTGAAATTGTGGCTTTCCTTCCTTGGCAAGCTCGTTCGACATTTGTTCGGCTATCTCTATAAAAAACTTTAGGTGTAACGGGACTCCACTGTATTATATTTATCGGCATCACTATGAAAACAACCAATTGCTTTATTGGTGTTAGAAAAGAGCCCGGAATGCCAACACTTTTTGAACACTCTTCGTATAGAATGATTTTAGAAATATTTCTGATTGTTTTAGAAGATGGACCCATAGAAATTTAAAATAGTAAATGCTTAGAATTGGGAAGCTTTTTGTCAGAAATGCTGAGGTTTGAACTCCCGAATCATAAAGTGAACCGCTTTTTACAAATTCGTTACAAATACCCAACTAGGAATTAGTTCAGCATTTCTAGTACAGAGTAACACAAATACTTTAAATACAGTTGCTACACCCCAAACTGCTCATTACATGGTAAATTTTTCGTTTCAGAAATATGGTATTTTTAATGATTTCGATTAAGGGCCAATATTTGAAGGACTAATGAATATTCTGTGAAGTTTTCATTATTAATGATTTGTTTAAAATTACTTGATCATAAGAAGTACAAAAAGCTTGCCCCACAAAGGGTTAATCAGATCGAAGGAATTGAAGCAGATTTTTGTGTAACATTAACCACTCAAATTGCCGAGATGTTCGTTGCTGTCATACATGGAGTTTGGAATCTCAGTGTCAGCCTATAAGGACCCGCTAGCATTTCAGTTTCCTGTAACCCCTCTGAAGTGTTTATCTCGATTAACGTGGAGCAGATATAAAAAGACGTTATAGAGGAGCGAGTAGAGAAGGTCTTGTGAACGTCAGATATTTTGTTTTCCGTTAATGTGCGATGCACTTCTATTTTAGAACGTATTTAGCCAATGAATTGTAAATAGTAACAATGCTGCAATCATATCCCATTTTATGTGAACAACGTTTACTCGTTCATTTTTGTTACACTTTTTAATTTAATTGTAATTAATGTTTTAAGTCAGTGAAGTAATAATAGTTTTGTATAGTTTTCACAAAACCATGCATATTTGGAATTGAACAAAATGGTAAGCTTAATACCCTAACATACAAATCAATATTGTTTGGCATATTTGGATGAAACTTTTTACCTTTTACCTTAGGGCTCAACAAACAACTCTATGAAACGACCCATATTCTATTTTCAGTATTTTCTGTAGAAATATATGATCCATATGTCAAAATATTGCAAACGCAAAAATCGCAGGTTACATTAACAAAAACCACACAATCCTTATTTTAAATTACATAATACTCGAGATTTCTAGAAGCCAACCTTATTTTATTTTCAACCCCTTATCGATAAAATATACTATTAGTCAACCAGAATCAATATATACGCAAATTTGGTTTGGTTTACTAGATAGTACTTCCCTATTAATACTCCAAGTAATATTATTCAAATATAAATTATAACAAAAATTACTTTAAATACATTGTTTTGTCGTATTTATTAACCCCAAGCTGGCTCATGCAGGTTTAAACTTACATCAAATAACATTTTTTCAACTTTGTGCACTTGGCGAGGGTATCACGTAACTTAGAAAAGCTAGCCTTATATAAAAACTGTGACTATTTGGACAATGCTTGCACTTAAATACAAATTATGACTTTCGAAAGCCACCCTCATCCTTACGCTGAACCAATGTATTGCTCGATGAACAAAATTGCATATTACTTTGGTAAACAATAGGGGAGGTAAATGATATTGGGGTTATTGGGCAGTAGCGTCTTAATGCCAAGTTGACCTTTAACCTAGCGAGAGGTAGCGTCAGACCTTTTATATGCAGTCCCTAGCGTTTGGAAATAATTTAGTGTGAGTATACGGCTCGGTCGATACATGTTAAATTGCTTTCAGATATCATTTCTTAGTGTTGTAGGGTGTGGCGAGGTCACGGGGTTATTTGCCATCATGCCTGGTGCTTTGAGATGTGCGTCTGAAAGTGAACGGCAAAAATTCGATTTCACACCAAACTTGAAAATTTTTCCAAAGGTTTTTACGAACGCCGAACCCAAACTATCCTTTACACAGAAAATTGTCCTTATTTTTATTACTTCTAAAAATGAATGTAATGATCTTGATTAAAATATCATATGTTTAAAATAATTTTATGACAAATAAAATATATAACTTGAATGTAAGAATTAGACAAAATTTTACTGCACGAAAATGTAGATCTTGTTACAACGCCACTTGTGTGAATAATTTGTTTCTGACGTTAACAATATATTTGCTCTGAAATTTGAAATGCTCTTCGTTGCTGACCAGAATATGGCTGATTGATTTCTTTTGTATTTTTTGTCGTGTTTGTGTATTTTCAGAACCACCACTTAGTGTCACATTTTCTAAAAATTCGATTATAGCTTTAGAGCATAGCTACAAGCAAATGTATAAACATGCTAACATGAAATAGGTAGCAGAAGAAGCTTTTGTCGAGCTTTTGTTTTTAAGTTTTGGGTATAGTTTCTCTCATAACCACGTGTTCAGTCTCTCCAAATCGTAACGTGCAGGTCACCGTTAGCGTGAGCTGCAACATTTTATCTCGAGGTTCATCACTTCATGACCTCCTGTGGAACAATTTCTCTTTACGTCATATGAGAGCAATTATTTCCAGAGGCTGGTTGGAAGAGGGCGGGTTCCAAGGTGATGGATCATTGCGTGTAACTTGCCATGCCTCATAGTATTGCATTCCATCCAAAAATTCGAGATGTAACTCAAAGGTTAAATATGGTTACACCCAACCCAGACTGCACTTTGGATGGACATTTTTTCAGAAGTTTTAATTTCCTCCAAAGTGGATATAACGAGTTTGAAATATATAAAACGTTCGGTACTGATAATGATAATTAAACCACAACCATTATTACCAACGATTGAATTAAAGGATTATAAAATGAAACTCTAAACGGCTGTTAATATGACATATAGCTAAAAGTATAGTGTTGGTTAAAAACGTTTTTAAAAGTTTTTGATAGCTTTAAAAAAGGATTAAGGCTTAGAGCGACGTTGGGAGTTTTGCTCGGACTGTACAGTTTAAAGGCCTGACACTCGATTGATCCCAAGAGGGTGGGTGGGTGGTCTATCAAGATAAGTGGTCGTGTTTATACTCAGCAGCAGCGTTCGATACACTACATCTTCATGTTAACCATGTAAGGTAAAGGCATTCACGTAGTCCGAACAATAATGCAATGAGGCAATGCAAACCACCGACAATTTGATAATTTAGACACATAATGTGTCCGTTGTTAGGATAACAGGAATTCACAATTCTAAACTCTGCAGCTATTCAAATATTGTTTTCCCTTGTGAAAAATAAAATCCTCCCTTACTTCACCGATCTCTGTGTTAGGGGACTCGGGTGTCACTAGCCCAGAAAGTGGGGTGAGGGAGCCGAAGCACTGAACCTCATAGAGGAACCAGCCCAAAGTCTGGGATGAGGGTGAAATGAACGACAGGAAAGATGGATGAAGGAACATTTGGTGGAATGATTGCGGGGGAAACCGGAGGACCCGGAGAAAACCCACCCCTGCGCCGTGTTGTCCATCACAAATCTCACCCGGGCCGCCTTGGTGAGAGTCGAGCGGTCTAACCACTCAGCCACGGCGCGGCCTGAAAAAGAATTTTGCTCATAAAAATATCAGATCTCAATATAAAGCAGTTTACAAATATATTATCATATAGATTTTTATGACAACCCCTAACTGCAGTAGGAAACCTATCAATTTTTGTACAATTTAAAACTGCCGATTTTCAAACAGTTCAAAATCAATTTCTGAAAATTGGAGAATCCTTTTAATTAAGTTAACGGTAATTGTGTTTAATGTACTTTTGAAGGGCAGCAAAAGTTTTGGAAATACATTAGTAAAACCAGTAACGAATGGAGTATTCTGAATTTGAAAAAAAGGTTGAATAAAAGTTGGCAAGAAATCAAAGTTTTAAGTTGAGCGCTGTCATATGTAACTTAGGGTCAGTGATAGCTGAAATGCACCAAAAGGGGGGGAAAACGGCGCTTTCTTAAGTTAAAACAATGTATTACAAAAAGGAGCGATTTCCCATTATTCACACAATTTTGGTCAAATTTTACAGATACATTTACATAGTGGAATTGCGGGTAATTTGGTTTTGTGGAATATTTTGTTTATATTTAAACATGAGCTCCACATTACAGCCTCAGCATCTTATGTAATCTATTGATCTGGGGTCTGCGTGACCTGCACTACAAGGCTTCTCACGAAAATAAAGTGATTGATCGCATAGACAATCAATTAGTTCATATTACTTTCTCAACCCACATTTCTCTGATGGCAAGATGATCACCACCTTCAAACGGGGCGGGCGGGGGGGGGGGGAGATTCCTCGCCATTTACTGCATTCCACTCAAAATTCGATGTCGAGATTTCACGAAAAATACAATTTTGAGACAATTTGAACAAAAAAGAGATAACTTTAGAAAGACGTCCGCACATGTACGTGAAAAGCTTAAATCGAAACTCAGAAGTTGCTTAAATATAGAACTTGGTACTCAAGTTCAAAACCTTTCAGGAATGCGATACGCAGTTTTCGAAAAGAAAAAAGTCCTCTCATTCCAAACTAGCCTTCAGTTGAAAACGTTATAGAAGTGTTTTATTTCCTGAAAAACAGCTTTAGCTATTTTCATTAAAAGTACATGAAATAACGTATTTAATATATTTACATGACAAGAGGCATAGCTTCTTAAATTTTTTGGAAATAAAATGTTTACTCTTTTCCATTCAGAAGTTTTGTAGACTTATGTGAAACCGGTACATGCCACATAAGAACATGGGAACCTTTAAATTGTACAATTTAACATAAGAAAGTTTTCTTATGACATCAACCATTTCCGAGATATCCGCTACAAATATTCAATTGGTGCTCTCGCTCTTCAGTTGTTTTACTCGCGACGAACATTGGCTAGCAACTCGGCTTCTCTGTACTTGAGACGAAATGTGTAATGTCTCAATTAACGCACTTACCCTAAATAGAAAACTATCTCTTTGTAAGAATAGTTTGTGGAAACTATAACAAGTATAAAGGTTATGTGTGTAAACGTCATATTTTAAACTTGTTGTTAAACTTTCTCCATGATACTGTGTTGAGTATATTTTTCTTTGAATAATATACCAGAGTATAAGATGGTTTACGTAAGTTTTGTCAACTGTGCTACATTTCGATACATTTATGCACTGACGTTTTCTTGTAGATGTTTTTTTATTCGTTTTTCGCTGTTAAACTTGTTTTATTATTCTGTAGACATATTATAAAAGGACATTACGTTCTCTTGGCCTTCACGATTGGTATGGATCAGTGTACATATCCTTTTATTTAAATTCTATAAAGTATCTTGTTGATAAGAAAGCAACAGGAGACTGAAGCAATAGCTGTTGCTATATATGAGCGCTAGAAAAAATAACTGTGACTTTCCAATTAAAAAATGTAGTAAATCATAAATATCTAAAAAATATTAGTTTCATAAAAGGTATTTAGCGTAGATTGTGTTTAAACGTGCAATACGAGTTTGTCTATCTCTTACACTTCATCAGTTATGCAAAAGTCATTCAAAATAAAGAGAACTTCTCAGTACATTCACAGAAAATTCAAGATATACATTTTTTATGTAGTAATATTTTGTCTATCTCTTACAGTTTATCAGTTATACAAAAGTCATTCAGAATAAAGAGAACTTCTGAGTACATTCACAGAAAATTCAAGATATACATTTGTTATGTAGTAATATTTTGTCTATCTCTTACAGTTCATCAGTTATGCAAAAGTCATTCAGAATAAAGAGAACTTCTGAGTACATTCACAGAAAATTCAAGATATACATTTTTTATGTAGTAATATTTTGTCTATCTCTTACAGTTTATCAGTCATACAAAAGTCATTCCGAATAAAGAGAACTTCTGAGTACATTCACAGAAAATTCAAGATATACATTTGTTGTGTAGTAATATTTTGTCTATCTCTTACAGTTTATAAGTTATACAAAAGTCATTCCGAATAAAGAGAACTTCTGAGTACATTCACAGAAAATTCAAGATATACATTTGTTATGTAGTAATATTTTGTCTATCTCTTACAGTTCATCAGTTATACAAAAGTCATTCAGAATAAAGAGAACTTCTGAGTACATTCACAGAAAATTCAAGATATACATTTGTTGTGTAGTAATATTTTGTCTATCTCTTACAGTTTATCAGTCATACAAAAGTCATTCCGAATAAAGAGAACTTCTGAGTACATTCACAGAAAATTCAAGATATACATTTGTTGTGTAGTAATATTTTGTCTATCTCTTACAGTTTATCAGTCATACAAAAGTCATTCCGAATAAAGAGAACTTCTGAGTACATTCACAGAAAACTCAAGATATACATTTGTTGTGTAGTAATATTTTGTCTATCTCTTACAGTTCATCAGTTATACAAAAGTCATTCAGAATAAAGAGAACTTCTGAGTACATTCACAGAAAATTCAAGATATACATTTGTTGTGTAGTAATATTTTGTCTATCTCTTACAGTTTATCAGTCATACAAAAGTCATTCCGAATAAAGAGAACTTCTGAGTACATTCACAGAAAATTCAAGATATACATTTGTTGTGTAGTAATATTTTGTCTATCTCTTACAGTTTATCAGTCATACAAAAGTCATTCCGAATAAAGAGAACTTCTGAGTACATTCACAGAAAACTCAAGATATACATTTGTTGTGTAGTAATATTTTGTCTATCTCTTACAGTTCATCAGTTATGCAAAAGTCATTCAAAATAAAGAGAACTTCTGAGTACATTCACAGAAAATTCAAGATATACATTTGTTATGTAGTAATATTTTGTCTATCTCTTACAGTTTATCAGTTATACAAAAGTCATTCAAAATAAAGAGAACTTCTGAGAACATTCACAGAAAATTCAAGATATACATTTATTATGTAGTAATATTTTGTCTATCTCTTACAGTTTATCAGTTATACAAAAGTCATTCAGAATAAAGAGAACTTCTGAGAACATACACAGAAAATTCAAGATATACATTTGTTGTGTAGTAATATTTTGTCTATCTCTTACAGTTTATCAGTTATACAAAAGTCATTCAGAATAAAGAGAACTTCTGAGAACATTCACAGAAAATTCAAGATATACATTTGTTATGTAGTAATATTTTGTCTATCTCTTACAGTTTATCAGTTATACAAAAGTCATTCAGAATAAAGAGAACTTCTGAGAACATACACAGAAAATTCAAGATATACATTTGTTGTGTAGTAATATTTTGTCTATCTCTTACAGTTTATCAGTTATACAAAAGTCATTCAGAATAAAGAGAACTTCTGAGAACATTCACAGAAAATTCAAGATATACATTTGTTATGTAGTAATATTTTGTCTATCTCTTACAGTTTATCAGTTATACAAAAGTCATTCAGAATAAAGAGAACGTCTGAGTACATTCACAGAAAATTCAAGATATACATTTGTTATGTAGTAATATTTTGTCTATCTCTTACAGTTTATCTGTTATACAAAAGTCATTCAGAATAAAGAGAACTTCTGAGTATATTCACAGAAAATTCAAGATATACATTTGTTGTATAGTAATATTTTGTCTATCTCTTACAGTTTATCAGTTATACAAAGGTCATACAGAATAAAGAGAACATCTGGGAACATTCACAGAAAATTCACGATATACATTTTATTTGTTATAATATATTTTAAACACGTGGTATTTTAATGAAAATTATTAAATGCATTTTAGAGAAAATCAAACAATTAAGTAATCGGAATAAATCCTCTCGTTAGTACATTACTACTGAAGAATGCATGAAGTGGATTGACAAGGAAAGTTCCAGGAACCTGCCGAAGCGACCTCTGCTACACCTTCTCATGCAAATAGTAGTTTTGGTGGCATCTATTTGGAAGATACTGAAAGAAGCTGAATACCAAGGTTATACCCATGGATCGTCCCCAACGCAGATTCTAAGGAGACGTGGTTGACAACCAGGTCACACCACGAAAGGTTGACCTCTGAGACAGGACCGTCGTTACCGCGGAACTGTGTTAGGGAACATCTGGTATCAATATCACATCAAAGAGTTGAGCTTTGCTAATGTCTGCTGCAAAGCACGTCATCACGTATCTTATCAGGAGTTGGGGTGCTGCTAATGCATATGTCGTTACCACTTCAAGCTTGGCGACTCTCTCTTGTACAAACGCTTATTCTTTTATCTACCTTATGTTTATAAGATAAAAATTTCTACAAATTGTTGTATTACATCTTATAGACAAAACGAGAATACAGTACGCTTAAGAGACTGTCAAATGCTTAAACAGCTGTTCGCTTTGCATGGCCGTGACGTAAAAAGAATAACGACTTCATATTCGTGAAAAGTTCAAATATTTATATATTCAAACTGGTTCACTCCATGCACACACAAAATTATTTGACATAAATTATGTTCTTTAATCAGATTTATTTTTGTGTAACCACGATTTTGTCTCTAGGCTTGGTTTGGAATGTTGAGTTTGTGTCGCATTGTTGGACGACGCGGAAGTTTCGAATGCAACAGAGTTTTCATTTTTGCTATTCACACGCACAAACCTATTTCGAAATTTGGTTTCTATTCAGGGAACCCTAAAATATGTATTTGAATATTTATTTACTGGGTAGATTTGTTTATTGCAAGTACGAACTTATAATTTGGTGTTGGTCCTTCAACACTGATATAAGGGTCTTTTGTTGCATACGACGATGCGGTTTTTAATATTTGTGTTTACATTTTCAGCAAAACTTCAGACAGAATGAACAAATACTAGCATAGTTTTGACTCCGCTTTTTGATTGCTTAATACGAGACACGGATTATTAGACCAATAAAGATAAAGTGCCAAAACATGATATCTAAAGATTTCTGTGACAACTAAAAAGTAATATAGCTTCTATGTGCTACTATGTGTAGACAGCACGTGATTGGTTAAAATTTATTTTTACTACCTGGCTCACATCGTTTCGTCTGTGGTCCAATTAAGGAAGTCCAGGTTCGATTACCGTGGCCGACCTACCAGCTCCATGGAAATTTCGGGGATTTTCCCGGGACGTCGAGCGAATGCTGTGTAGGAGAATTACATGCCTGGAACTTTCTGTCCCTCCAATTCATCTCTATTATCATTTCACATCATCTCTCATTTCGTGGTCTCTTTCAGAATAGAAGTGCCTACGGGTGTCTCGGCGTAGCATGGCAGGATGATATGCTCCAGGTAAGCACCTTCCTCCTCCAGTGGCACAGCTTACGGTCTCCGAGCCCGTCAATTGCGCCATTTTAAGACCACGGTTAGATGAATGCCGGTTGTGTAAGCCTGCCCGGAGATACCCGAGCTCCGGCATGTCGGTATCCGAGGTTGCCCAGTAGTCAGCGAGTTGAGGAATGCCGGTTTTGAAAGCCTGTCCGGAGATTCCCGAGCCCGGCATGTCGGTATCCGAGCTTACCCAGTAGTTCGCGAGTTGAGGAATGCCAGTTGTGTAAGCCTGTCCGGAGATTACCCAGCTCTGTCACGTCGGTATCCGAGCTCGCCCAGTAGTCCGCGAGTTGAGGAATGCCGGTTTTGTATGCCTGTCCGGAGATTACCGAGCTCTGTCACGTCGGTATACGAGCTCGTCCAGTAGTCCGCGAGTTGAGGAATGCCGGTTTTGTATGCCTGTCCGGAGATTACCGAGCTCTGTCACGTCTGTATGCGAGCTCGCCCAGTAGTCCGCGAGTTGAGGAATGCCGGTTGTGTAAGCCTGTCCGGAGATTTCCCAGCTCTGTCACGTCTGTATGCGAGCTCGCCCAGTAGTCCGTGAGTTGAGGAATGCCGGTTTTGTAAGCCTGTCCGGAGATTACCGAGCCCTGTCAGGTCTGTATCCGAGCTCGCCCAGTAGTCCGCGAGTTGAGGAATGCCGGTTGTGTAAGCCTGTCCGGAGATTTCCCAGCTCTGTCACGTCGGTATCCGAGCTCGCCCAGTAGTCCGCGAGTTGAGGAATGCCAGTTGTGTAAGCCTGTCCGGAGATTACCCAGCTCTGTCACGTCTGTATGCGAGCTCGCCCAGTAGTCCGTGAGTTGAGGAATGCCAGTTTTGTAAGCCTGTCCGGAGATTTCCCAGCTCTGTCACGTCGGTATCCGAGCTCGCCCAGTAGTCCGCGAGTTGAGGAATGCCAGTTTTGTAAGCCTGTCCGGAGATTACCCAGCTCTGTCACGTCTGTATGCGAGCTCGCCCAGTAGTCCGTGAGTTGAGGAATGCCGGTTTTGTAAGCCTGTCCGGAGATTACCGAGCCCTGTCAGGTCTGTATCCGAGCTTGCCCAGTAGTCCGCGAGTTGAGGAATGCCAGTTGTGTAAGCCTGTCCGGAGATTACCCAGCTCTGTCACGTCTGTATGCGAGCTCGCCCAGTAGTCCGCGAGTTGAGGAATGCCGGTTTTGTAAGCCTGTCCGGAGATTACCCAGCTCTGTCACGTCTGTATGCGAGCTCGCCCAGTAGTCCGTGAGTTGAGGAATGCCGGTTGTGTAAGCCTGTCCGGAGATTTCCCAGCTCTGTCACGTCGGTATCCGAGCTCGCCCAGTAGTCCGCGAGTTGAGGAATGCCGGTTTTGTAAGCCTGTCCGGAGATTACCCAGCTCTGTCACGTCTGTATGCGAGCTCGCCAAGTAGTCCGTGAGTTGAGGAATGCCGGTTGTGTAAGCCTGTCCGGAGATTACCGAGCCCTGTCAGGTCTGTATCCGAGCTTGCCCAGTAGTCCGTGAGTTGAGGAATGCCGGTTTTGTAAGCCTGTCCGGAGATTACCGAGCCCGGCATGTCGGTATCCGAGCTTACCCAGTAGTTCGCGAGTTGAGGAATGCCGGTTTTGTAAGCCTGTCCGGAGATTACCCAGCTCTGTCACGTCTGTATGCGAGCTCGCCCAGTAGTCCGTGAGTTGAGGAATGCCGGTTTTGTAAGCCTGTCCGGAGATTACCGAGCTCTGTCACGTCTGTATGCGAGCTCGCCCAGTAGTCCGCGAGTTGAGGAATGACGGTTTTGTAAGCCTGTCCGGAGATTACCGAGCCCTGTCAGGTCTGTATCCGAGCTCGCCCAGTAGTCCGCGAGTTGAGGAATGCCGGTTGTGTAAGCCTGTCCGGAGATTCCCGAGCTCTGTCACGTCGGTATCCGAGCTTGCCCAGTAGTCCGCGAGTTGAGGAATGCCGGTTATGTAAGCATTTCCGGAGATTTCCGAGCCCTGTCACGTCGGTATCCGAGCTTGCCCAGTAGCCCGCGAGTTGAGGAATGCCGATTTTGTAACCCTGTCCGAAGATTCCCGAGCTCTGTCACGTCGGTATCCGAGCTTGCCCAGTAGTCCGCGAGTTGAGGAATGCTGGTTGTGAAAGCCTTTCCGGAGATTTCCGAGCCCAGTCAGTTCGATATCCGAGCTTGTACAGTAGTCCGCGAGTTGAGGAATGCCGGTTGTGTAAGCCTTTCCGGAGATTTCCGAGCTCCGGCAGGTCGGTATACGAGCTTGCCCAGTAGTCCGCGAGTTGAGGAATGACGGTTGTGAAAGCCTGCCCGGAGATTCCCGAGCTCTGTCACGTCAGTAACCGAGCTTGCCCAGTAGTCCGCGAGTTGAGGGATACCAGTTCTGTAAGCCTGTTCGGAGATTCCCGAATTCCGACATATCGGTATACGAGCTTGTCCAGTAGTCCGCGCCAAGCGATGAGTGTTGTGTAAGGCTTTCCGGAGATTCCCAGCTCTATCATGTCGGTCTACGAGCTTTCCCAGTAGCCCGAGGGAAGTGATGGCAGTTCTGTAAGCTTTCCCGGAGATTTCCGTGCTCCGGTATATCGGTATACAGGCTTGCCCAGTAGCTCGAAGGGTGGAATGCCCGTTGTGTAAGCCTTCCCGGAGATTTCCGAGCTCCGGCATGTCGGTATGCAAGCTTGCCCAGTAGCCTGCGAGGGGAGGGATACCAGTTCTGTAAGCCTGCCCGGATATTTCCGAGCTCCGACATGTCGGTATACAAGCTTGTCCAATAGCCTGCGAGGGGAGGGATACCAAGCTCCGGCATGTCGGTGTACAAGCTTGCCCAGTAGCCTGCAGGGGGAGGGATACCAGTTCTGTAAGCCTGCCCGGATATTTCCGAGCCCTTGCCTGTCAGTGTACAAGCTTGCCCAGTAGCCTGCGCGGGGAGGGATACCAGTTCTGTAAGCCTGCCCGCAGATTTCCGAACTCCGGCATGTCGGTATACAAGCTTGCCCAGTAGCCTGCGCTGGGAGGGATACCAGTTCTGTAAGCCTGCCCGGAGATCTCCGAGCTCCAGCATGTCGGTGTACAAGCGTGCCCAGTAGCCTGCGGGGGGAGGGATACCAGTTCTGTAAGCCTGCCCGCAGATTTCCGAACTCCGGCATGTCGGTATACAAGCTTGCCCAGTAGCCTGCGCTGGGAGGGATACCAGTTCTGTAAGCCTGCCCGGAGATCTCCGAGCTCCAGCATGTCGGTGTACAAGCGTGCCCAGTAGCCTGCGGGGGGAGGGATACCAGTTCTGTAAGCCTGCCCGGAGGTTTCCGAGCTCTGGCATGTCGGTATACAAGCTTGCCCAGTAGCCTGCGGGGGGAGGGATACCAGTTCTGTAAGTCTTTCCGGAGATTTCCGAGCCCCGGCATGTCGGTATACAAGCTTGCCCAGTAGCCTGCGGGGGGAGGGATACCAGTTCTGTAAGCCTGCCCGGAGATTTTCGAGCCCCGGAATGTCGGTGTACAAGCTTGCCCAGTAGCCTGCGGGGGGATAGATACCAGTTCTGTAAGTCTTTCCGGAGGTTTCCGAGCTCCGGCATGTCGGTGTACAAGCTTTCCCAGTAGCCTGCGGTGGGAGGGATGCCAGTTTTGTAAGCCAGTCCGGAGATTTCCGAGCTCCAGCATGTCGGTGTACAAGCTTGCCCAGTAGCCTGCGTGGGGAGGGATACCAGTTCTGTAAGCCAGTCTGGAGATTTCCGAGCTCCGGCATGTCGGTGTAAAAGCTTTCCCAGTAGCCTGCGGCGTGAGGGATGCCAGGTTTGTAAGCCAGTCCGGAGATTTCCGAGCTCCAGCATGTGGGTGTACAAGCTTGCCCAGTAGCCTGCGTGGGGAGGGATACCAGTTCTGTAAGCCAGTCCGGAGATTTCCGAGCTCCAGCATGTGGGTGTACAAGCTTGCCCAGTAGCCTGCGGGGGGAGGGATACCAGTTCTGTAAGCCAGTCCGGAGATTTCCGAGCTCCAGCATGTCGGTGTACAAGCTTGCCTAGTAGCCTGCGCGGGGAGGGTTACCAGTTTTTAAGCCAGTCCGGAGATTTCCGAGCTCCAGCATGTCGGTGTACAAGCTTGCCTAGTAGCCTGCGCGGGGAGGGTTACCAGTTTTGTAAGCCAGTCCGGAGATTTCCGAGCTCCAGCATGTCGGTGTACAAGCGTGCCCAGTAGCCTGCGGGGGGAGGGATACCAGTTCTGTAAGCCTGCCCGGAGATTTCCGAGCTCCAGCATGTCGGTATACAAGCGTGCCCAGTAGCCTGCGGGGGGAGGGATACCAGTTCTGTAAGCCTGCCCGGAGATTTTCGAGCTCCGGCATATCGGTGTACAAGCTTGCCCAGTAGCCTGCGTGGGGAGGGATACCCGTTCTGTAAGTCTTTCCGGAGTTTTCCGAGTTCCGGCATATCGGTGTACAAGTTTGCCCAGTAGCCTGCGTGGGGAGGGATACCAGTTCTGTAAGCCTGCCCGGAGATTTTCGAGCTCCGGCATATCGGTATACAAGCTGGCCCAGTAGCCTGCGTGGGGAGGGATACCAGTTCTGTAAGCCTGCCCGGAGATTTCCGAGCTCCGGCATGTCGGTATACAAGCTGGCCCAGTAGCCTGCGTGGGGAGGGATACCAGTTCTGTAAGCCTGCCCGGAGATTTTCGTGCTCCGGCATGTCGGTGTACAAGCTTGCCCAGTAGCCTGCGGGGGGAGGGATACCAGTTCTGTAAGCCTGCCCGGAGATTTTCGAGCTCCGGCATGCCGGTATACAAGCTGGCCCAGTAGCCTGCGTGGGGAGGGATACCAGTTCTGTAAGCCTGCCCGGAGATTTTCGAGCTCCGGCATGTCGGTATACAAGCTGGCCCAGTAGCTTACTGGGGGAGGGATACCAGTTCAGTAAGCCTGCCCGGAGATTTCCGAGCTCCGGCATATCGGTATACAAGCTGGCCTAGTAGCCTGCGGGGGGAGGGATACTAGTTCTGTAAGCTTGCCCGGAGATTTCCGAGTTCCGGCAGGTCGGTGTACAAGCTAGACCAGTAGCCCGTGGGGGAGCGATGATGGTTGTGTAAACGCGCCCGAAGATTTCCGAGTTCTGGCATTTCGGCCTCCGAGGTTACCCAGTAGCCGGTAGGGGGAGGAATGACGGTTATACTGGACTGCCCTTGGGTTTCAAAACTGGTAAATGTCACGAACCCTGCCTTCTGCACTGTCCACTATCTGTCTCCTCTCGCCTCATCGGTTCTACCGGGGATGCCCTACTTGAGCCCTAGGAACAAAATATTAATCTCAGTAAAATCTTATCCTGCACTTATTCCTCTTATACGTACTTCAAAAAAATAGATACAACCCAAAAATTCGAACCACACCGCAAAAACATGTTTTGTGACACCCGAGTGAGAAAGAAAGGCATTCTTATAAAGTGACTGCGTGTATAAGCAGCAAGACTGTAAAACAGCTTATAAAATACTCAACTTGATAAATATCTTCCAAACTACTCTGCACATGAAAACTTCTTATAAGGTTTTGAATTTTCCATAATTGGCTGCAACAACTTTCGTTATAGCATCACATGTTTAGGATACTCTTATGACAAATGAAACATACTTCTTGAATTTTCTATTAATGTTCTCAGAAGTTCTCTTTATTCTGAATGACTTTTGTATGACTGATAAACTGTAAGAGATAGACAAAATATTACTACATAACAAATGTATATCTTGAATTTTCTGTGAATGTGCTCAGAAGTTCTCTTTATTCTGAATGACTTTTGTATAACTGATAAACTGTAAGAGATAGACAAAATATTACTACATAACAAATGTATATCTTGAATTTTCTGTGAATGTACTCAGAAGTTATCTTTATTCTGAATGACTTTTGTATAACTGATAAACTGTAAGGGATTGACAAAATAGTACAACAAAGGAAATGTTTATTGAAGTGCATACCATATAATTAAGTTCGGGGTATTTCAAAGAACGCAGCACGAGGTTTTCTCAAAATCCCAACCCAAACTACCCTTTAAAAAAGTGTTTTAAATTTTTTATCATAAATGGCTCATAATTTCGACTGAAAATATCAATAATTTTAAGTACGTATTTGCAATACAGAACCAGTGTATCGAAAAACTTATGCTTCTACGTTTCTACGAAAAGCTTATACAGTGCGCTTCATTCTGAATGAATTTTGAATAATTGTGTACTTACCGAACTAAAGTGTAATATAGTTTAAACGCAACATTTAACCGACTTTTTCGTGGAGCTATTCATTCCTTTCACATTCGTTATAGATTTGCAAATTTAAAGGCGGTATAGTTCCTGAGGTGCTAAGCCACTATGTTGTTAAATTATGTACTTGAGATATGTTTGCAGAACTTTGACTATCGCTTCTGCCTCAGTTGACTGTGGTAAAGTAAAGTTTTGATAGAAAATGCCATGTGAATATAACAAACCAGAATATCTTCCTTCCCCATAGTATTTAGCGATCTGTGTTCTGACACGTATTATGCAAGAATGTGGTGGAAGTAATACTTGAAAGGAAGATTTAAATCATCCGTTAGGGATTTTAACGACTGCCTTTTACTCGGATATAAACCTTTAAGCTGGTATTAATAGCTTAAAAGAAACTCTTTGTGTGACGTGTTAACCGCTTTAACCCCAGCTCTACCGGAAGTTGGCTCAACAACCCCCCGTGTGTGTGTGAAGATTATCCCAGAGCAGCTTCCGTTGTGCTCTACCAATAGAGATGGTGGGCAGATTGTGGTACACCTCATTAATATGCATGGCTTTGGCGCGTATTGATCTGATCTCTGAATATAGATGCAGAGTTATTCCTTGGTCTACGGACGCGCGCGAGGAAATGGGAAAGTGGATTATGGTCTGTGGCACACGAGGTCAGCCCTAACCTCGAGGAAGAGGTGAAGGTTTACAGAAAATGGAACGTGTTAGACAAAGTCACAGAGACCAATATGAGGAGAGAATGAGCAATGAAATAGGACCTGGTATGAGTCTGAGTCACATAGAGTGATGTGATGAAAGAAGAAACAGGGAAATATAACCTGATCTGAGATTGAGTGACATAGACTGATGTGAAGAGAAAATGAATAGGAAAATAGGACCTGGTCTGAGATTGAGTGACATAGACTGATGTGAAGAGAAAATAAATAGGAAAATAAGACCTGGTTTGAGATTGAGTCACATAGATTGATACTAGGAGAAAATGGACAGCAAAATAGGACCTGGTTTGAGGCGCGGACAAGAGACTGATGTGAGGAGAATAGGACCTGATCCGAGACTCGGTTACAGAGACTGAGCTGAGGAAAGAATGAACGAGGAAATAGGACCTGGTCTTATAGTCACAGCGACTCTAGCAGGAAGGAATAGGGTAAGAGGGTTATGATCACACTGTGTGGTTCAGCCTCGTCACGTGACTCACCCTCGCGGCGATGGACGTCGTGGGTTTCTCGAGCAGGTCCCACAGCCACTTTTGGTATTGAGCGCATTTGCCATCACCGAACTCTTCTTCTTCTCTCTGCCGCAGAGACTCCGCCTCCTTGCGCATCTCCTCGTGCACGTGTTCCTTTCGCTGATGGTACTTGTGCTGGCAGCAAGACTCGAGGTAGAGTTCGTCCACCCCCCAATATTCGAGATCGTCGCTGAAGGCGAGCACGCACATCTCGTCTACCAGGTGCAACTTTCCCGTCCGGTAGAAGTTGAGGATCGAGCTGAAGGACTTGGGGTGCCGGTCGAAGAAGTACTCGTTGTCGATGAGAGAGTAGTCGTCGCATAGCTCGGTGATGGCCTCGTGGGTGTTGCAGTCTCTTAGCCGGCCGAGACGGGTGTGGGGTAAGCGTTCCAACGTGCGCCAAAGGACTTCGTGCTTGACGCCGCCGACGTTTATGCAGACCCTCCGGTTTAGGGCCTTGGAACGCATTATCATGAAGGGTTCCGGCGGTAAGGAGGACATGGATCTGGAATGTGCTCTCTGGGTCTGTTGGAGAGGCATAAGCGGGGGTGGGGGAGGCGACGTGGCATCCTTTTCCCCCGGCTGCGGCTCACTAAGCTCCCAGCGCACTCCCACACCCCCGCCATCGCCACTCTCACGGTCGCCCACCATGTCAGAGTCTCATCCTCCTTCTGTCTCTCCGTCGACACTTCGCTGTCGCATGTTGTTTACCTGCAACAGAAAAGCCTACATTAGTTGCCCGTCCAGAGGCGAGGTGCAGTATTTAGCATGCACTCAACTCCAAAATTCAAAAAGGGCTCATCTCATGTATACCGGAGCCGTTTTTAGTTTATTTGATGATGTAAACAAAGCGGGAAAATGTATTACTCCGCAGGCGATGGTGATTGGAGGGAATCAACCACGTATCGAGCATATGCGCTGTCAACGAACTTGAAAAGTTATTCTTCGCCGTTTTTGACGTTTGAATAGCTTATGTGGTAGCACATTTTACGTTAAGATTAAATGCAACGGCGTGTCTATTGTGTAATACTTTTCTGTCTTGTGAGCTAAAAAGTGACTGAATACTTACAACAGTTACTCAAATATTTGATTTTATCACATAACCTCACCTCATTTATAAATTAAAATTAAGTTATGGGTCTTTCTGCGGAATAACAGTGCTAAATAATTGCTTGTAGTCATTTTGGCAATAGTTGAAAGTTGTACTGGCATGCAACTGAAAGAACAATTTTTTTTAATTTACGTCCTCCAACGTCAAGTCATATCGGACGGTGAATGAAATGGGTAAAATGATGCTCAAATTAGCCCAGGGTCCATAGAGTTTAGAGTTTCCCGACATTCGTCTTTGAGGATAAGGGAAAACCCCGGAAAAACCTTATCCAGGTAACTCACCCTGACCGAGATTCGAACTCGGGACCTCTTGAACGTGAGGCAGACATGCTACCATCTACACTACCGAGGCGGACGAAAGAGCAATGTTACGTACCTATTTAGAATCTGACAACGGAAGAATTTCTTAAACTATTTCCAGTTCCGAACTTTTCTTTGATAATTCCTGCGCCGCAACAATATGTCTTCATGCTCAACAACTATATATTTTCTAAAATAAGACCTGAAGCTTTCCTGGCGACGAATACGCTCACTTTCTTCTCGGCAGCCAGTCAGGTGAAAAGATGATTAGATATCAACGTTTCGGGAGTGTGCATCTCTCCCATCATCAGGATATTTATAAAATGTTATAACCACAAATGAAATACTGGATATAACACAACTATAAACAAAGACCTCCCGAAACGTTGATATGTAATAATTTTTTCACCTGGCTGGCTGCCCGAGAAGAAAGTGAACTATATATTTTCTATTTCTGTTCTCAAATTAAAACCTATGTCGCGAAGAATGGTGTCGAAGCTCGTTTTTCAAATATCGCTTATTTACTGCTTGAAGCACTCTTGTAATTGTGGTGGTTGCTTTCTTTTAAAGAAGCTATGGACCTTGCCACGAATAACACTTTTAACAAATTCATCATATTCACTTCCCAGAACTGGCTTCATTCTTATTCGGTGTTTTCCTGTAGTAGAAAGCATGACGTCACTTGAAGCGGCTGTAACTGACAAATTAACAACGTCCTCAATTGCTGAGGTCGGGTATTTCTCACACAACGTGCTTTTCGCCACGTTTTAAAGGTTTCCCTTGCATGGAAGTCGTCATGTGTAAACTGATTGCCTTCCTGTTTCATTTTGAGTTGCGCAAGCGCAGCCTGCACTCTGATTAATACATACAAGTTACGCTTACATTTACCAAATACAGTACTAATTACTTACTGTTTGACTGTTACATTTGTAATGCGATGTTTATAAATTTTGCATTAGATGCAAACTCCTTAAAATTGATATTGTGACTTTGTGGGCTCGTGAAATGAAAAGTCCAATTTCACCACTCAAAAATGTTCTTTATTTCCACCGACTTACAGTTACACTCTTGCCAATTACACAGAATTACGTAATGCACACAATTACTTTTCACCAGTTCGTCCGTTACAATTTCACTTGCACTCGTAATTACGTACAATCTTCCGATGCTCTCACACAGTCTTCTCGTCGTACACTAGCACTGCATTCTTACGCCAAGAACTCTGACTGACTAGCTAGCTCGACGTGCTGCTTATATAGGGCCAGCGGGTCGATCGGAAGGTTCTAGATTAGAGGAAATATCCTGTAAGTTCGAGAACACAGGTGGAATAGAAAGAGACGGCGCCGTGATGTTTTTTGTCCCAGCCATCCCTTCTTAACGCTATAAGACAAACGAGGGGGCGGGGCGAACACCGACCCGTCTGCTGCTTGCCCAGTCTATAGGGTGTTCCGACGCTCGGGTGACAATATTCTTCATCCGCAGAGAGTTACAAGGCTAAACAGCCAATGATGTCGCACGCGTACACCTGCTGTTATTTACATCGCCATATAAACTTAGGACGGCTCCGGTATCTTGAGCGTTTTCTGCGATTCCAAATTATATTTAGAGGGAAGGAAATTTATATTTTCAACACATGAATTCGTTTCCAATTAAGCTAATGTATAGCAACATAAATTTGTATTTGTGCCAAGGCCTACCAACCCGACTGCCGGGCTCACGCCCACTTACGCAAGGCAGAGGTGGGCGATCACCCAACCGATATGGGGAAGAGATGTATACGAGGATACACAAACATATACGTATACGAGCTCCAAAGGAGAACGGCCGCCGATATGACTACTGCAGTTAAAAGCGGTAGTGAAAAGAAAAGAACAAAAGAAAAAACCATATAGTAATGAAATAGAATCATGGTAGATAAACAAAACACTCACTTCTCACAATGAAGATTAGTAAACAAACGCGACATATGTGCGAATGTCTACAAGTCGGTCGTGGTCACAATGAGTACTTTCACAACTTCTGAATAAGCAACAGCCACCATATTGTGACTTTGTGGGTTCGTAGAATTAAAAGTCCAAGTTGCAGATATTCCAAATTTCCTTTATTTCCGTAGAAATACACTCACAGTAGCAGTATTACATCACATACACAATCTACCAAGGTCGATGACCATAATGACAGCGTTCTGATTAGATATAAGCTCTCGTTACAACTTCTGTCCACGACTGACTCTTGGCGAGTCGTCGCTCCCTTAAATACCTCATTGATAATTCGAGACTGTTCTGTAACAATCAAGAAATCGAATGTTCTGTCACCTTCCAGAAGCGTAACTTAATCTATGCCGACAAGTCCTTTATCTGCGGCGCTATGTTTATCTGCTTTTGCAAGCTCTTTATCTCCGTGAAACACTATCCGTCTGTTATCTATTTGCGCCGAACCTTTTATGTCCTTTGGACTTTTAAAATAGGTATAAAAGTACCAAAGTAGTCGTAAAGGAACATAAACTAAGCATTTCATTTGAATATCTAAAATGGACTTCCACTATATAAAATTATAAAAAGTCTAAAAGTTGTTATAATCAATTGGCGAGCACTAAAATCATAGCGAAAAAAGAGGAAATTTGTAAAATCATTATGTAAAATAAGTCCCAAATTATGCATTTATAGTTGTTAATAGGAACATAGGCTTATAATTTAGAAGAAAAATACGCCAATATATCACTCATTGAAAATGCAATGTAGACTATAGGGTTAAGTAAAATAAGGCCTTAAGCTTTCCTGGCGACGAATATGCTCAAGTTGTTCCCGGGAAACAAGCCAGGTGGAAAGACGATTAGATATCGACGCTTCGGGACTGTGCATCTCTCCCATCATTAGGAGATTTATTAAATGTTATAACCACAAATGAAATACTAGAGATAACACAAATACAACAAAGAAAAAACACTATCAATATTCGCATCACTGAACAAAAGACTGTTTTTAGTAAATTAATTGCCAGCTCAGGAGATGGCGTAAGTATAGAAAATTAATTGTGTCAAAGAAACGTAACCACTTAACTTGATGATAAAGCTGTATTGATCTTGTGCTTAAGCCGACGGATTTCCATTTTAAGTCCGTTTTCCATAAGGAACTGAAATCCAGCATCACGATTAAGCGTGCTCCTCTCGGTGGAAATGGTCAAGGCCTCCTTAACTCTCCGCTCCCAGTAACTGTTGCATTTTGCCAAGATGGTCGTCTTCCGAAAGCTGGCTCTATAGTCGTTATCAAAACAATGCTCTGCCAGAACAGACTTCTCAGGTTGTATTAAACGAATGCTCCGTTCATGTTCGTTTATTCTGGTAGCGATAGTCCTTCCGGTTTGTCCTATATACTCCCAGAACTTGGAAGTCCAGTTTGTCTTTCACTGGTCTCAACAGATGTTTAATCTTCGGAGGTGGCTTGTGGATGGTCCTGATGTGAGAATTCTGCTGATTCTGCCGGATAGGTTGCCGGTAAACGGGATGTAGGCTGTAGCGGTAGACTTATCTGACGCTTGCTGTTTCCCTTTCCTAGCTTTGGTGATCGAGACTTCAACGTCATATTCGGAGTAGCGGAAAGCGAGTCTCAGGTGCTGTAATTCCTATTTTAAGTGGCTGAAAAGTGGTCACATAGATCAGACACTTTGCCTAGTTTTTTTTGCGCATCTCAACAGCCTTTGACCTCAAATACAGTTTACCATGGAAGTGGAGAAGGATGGAACTCTTCCATTCCTGGACATTCTTGTTTCAAAAAAACAGCAACGGTACACTGGGGCATGCTGTATACTGCAAGCCTACACACACCGATCTCTATCTGAACGTTCATAGTTTTCATAAGTCTCAGCGACTGGGAGTTCTCAATAATCCCAGCCGACATGATCGACCGCCGACATTTAGTTATTTAAGGAACTATACTTATTGTGAACCCGCTAGTTTATAGTTATTGCACGTTTGTGCTGTTGAGTATGTGTTCCTGGTTGTGTGTGAAAGGACACGTATTTTGTTCTTTATATAGTTATTTCAAATGGAGTTCTCTGTTTTACCAAACAAGTCTTTTATTTATCTCACTTTTTGGGTGTATGTGACTTCCATTCATGTGCTCGCGGGTTCGAATCTCGGAGAGGTCGAGGTTTGTATAAAGTTGTCCTTAGTAGACGAGGATCTTGTAGGTGTTTTGTATGACCTCTGCACAGACTTGTGTTTTTTATTAGCTGAACAAGTTGTAGCCATTGGTGACCCTAAGCTCATTTCATTCCTTAATCTTTATCTACCAGATTGAGGTCGTGGGCTTAAGAAGTCGGGTGTGTCACATTTTCACGGATCTCATGTATACCAAATATTCTTATGAATTATTGTTTGTTCTGTCCACTTTATTTTAACAGACATAAGCTTTACAGAAATAGCTACATCATATATTTGGTTATAAATCCAAAGGGAAGAGCGTTATTCACATGTATGAAAGCTAATGGCCTTAAAATTCTCTACGTGTCATCACTTAAAACAATTGAATATTGAGAACATCAGTAAAGAATAGTAAAATGTAGAAACACTTGAATCATTAAAACAGATATTTCCGAAGTCTCCAATGGCCCGAACAAAGTTAATTTGGAATAAATTGTTGTTTTAAACAGATGCACATCTCTGTGTAACATCTCTGTTGTTGAACGTTTAAGATTATAAACTATTCGTTCCGAATGAAGTAAACTTCACAGACTGTTTCAAGATATATTATGCAAACATCTGTCATATTTGACATTTCAATTAAAATAGCAAGACCCATTTTTGAAAAATATGCATTTTCTTGGTTACAGGGGATCTCAAAACATGTATATTCACTGACTTTTCTATTCAGAGTTTTGGAATGGAATGCAATATGGGTACCTTATCTGCCTATGTGTACATTGGGGCAGAAAGTAAATATAGTTTTATTTCAGTTTATATATATAGCACTTCATCAGCTGTTTCGTACTCTGAATTCTGCAAAACTTCGCCAAACACAAACGATAACTGCTACACGATTTGTAAGAGAGATATGAACTTTAGCCATTTTAGGTTTGCCTCTGACATTTTCAGGTAGAAGTGGTCCTTATATATTGGCACGATATGAAGAAACTGAAGCTCCTCTTGTAGTTTCACTTTCGTATTATTGGTATTGTTCCTTTGTTTAGACTGAGATAAATTTCCATAGAAGATGGTATAATTATGAACATTACCGATTAGCATACATTGTCAAATTTAGATCAGCATTAAGTTTTATATCTTAAGTATAAATAGTGGGTCATTTCTGGGACAGAACTTACATATATATCTCTAAAATATTGCTGGTTTAATACGCAGTGAAATATTATGTATTTAATTTAAGTGGTCGCTGACACTGAAGGGCACTTTACGTAGAAGTGGGAGCAGATTAGGGGAATTGATAGACGGTCTATTTCCCAACGTTGAGAGACAAAAGCAGGGGCATGAGGCGGTCCAGCGCGGATCAATACAACAACACCGCGAAAAGGTCAAAGTTCACTGCGAGGTGTGTTGCCGGTGATTTGGTCATTGTCATGCCGCAAGTGAACATCGTTATCACTGCCAAAATCTACATTTGTCAAAAGTAGTGTCAAGGTCTCGATTTAATGACAACATGCAACATTAGCGTGCTAAGACGCCCATTCATCGCGTGCGGTGCAACACGCTCCTTGAAGACCTAGTCACATGTGTACAACCTCAGCTTTACTCTAAACATACTTAACCTCACATCGCATGAAACAAGCCTCAAGTTTACTGTAGGCATATCATGTGTATACAATATGAGATATTAACCTCCGATTTTGTCCGCCTCGATAGCGTAGATGGTAGCGTGTCTGGCTCACGTTCAAGAAGTCCCGAGTTTGAATCTCGGTCAGGATGAGTTATCTGGATAGGATTTTTTCCGCAGTTTTCCTGAAGGACGAATGTCGGGTAGCTCTGGACTCTGTGGTTCATGGACTGATTTCAGCATCGTTTCATCCACTTCGTTCCTTGTCCGATATGGCGGAAAACCTCAGATTTACTGTAGGCATACTTTACTTCATGTCACATGTGTACAACCTGATATCAACCTTAAGTTTCTGTAGATACCAGGTGGTCTAACTGCCCCGTCTTTGAGGTAAACAGACATCCTTTCGTGCATTGGAACAGTTACAGAATCCAACGGGGTAAATCCAGTTCAACGGAGTGTAGTGACGTGGCCGAATTTTGTTCTGGCAGTTCCCAGGCTTGACCTCGCGTGTGTAGTTCGTGATAATAGACAGGAACAATGTAAACAACAGAGAAAGTCTCAGAATGTCTTCCATTTATGTTAAAGACTCTTTATTTCGACAGAATAAGCTTACTCTTTAGATTGACAATTTACTGAGCAATTTTTATGACTTGTCTGTAATTACCTATAGCTATGTTTACATTCTCCACTACGTACTTACAGTATGTAGGGAAAGTATTGCTCTCCACCCAAAATTTCGATTACTACTTTTCAGTAGACATACAATCTTTGTGGTCCCCTGAATCGAAGAAAAAAAAGGTATTTTTAGTAAAAGATACGCGCGCACAAGTGTGTGTGTATGTGTGTGTGTCTATTAACAAGATAACTCAAACAGAAAAGGAATGCGAATTACCAAACTTGGTACTAAAGTTCGGCATCTTCTAAGTATGCGATAAGACGATTTTCAAGAAACTCCTCACCACCCCAAATACCCTTTGCATGGAACATTTTTTTTGAAAATTGTGTATTTCTCAAAAATAACTAAAAATTGTATTTAAAATAAAATGTTTAAAATATTTTCGTGGCAAATGAAATTCAATCTTGAATTATTTGGGAATATACTTGGAATTGCTCTAGCTTCTGGATAATGTTTTGCAAAAATTAAAGACCTTAAGAGATAGACTTGGAGATGGAGATTTTGTTAAAGCACATAACCTATATCCAATAATTTTGTTTTTGGTGGAATGAACATTTTCGAAGCTATTCCACATTACTATTTTCCTGAATTTTCCAGCAGTTTTGCTAAAGTGGTAAGGTGATATTCATATTTTAACGCTTGTCCATGTAAAGAGAAAGGAACGCCGGACAGCGAAAGCGACCAGCTGTTTAAAGAGTCCACTATCGTTTAAAACTTGCAGAATTCCCATAGTAACCTTTTACCTACAAGGAAATTCACAATAACATAACATTTATCTCGATTGACATGAAATTGATAGAGCAATAAGCATGCATAAGAATAGTTTTACAAGAGTAGAGAAAGTAATATGAGTGCAACACATCATATCCCTTACATTCTGTTTACGATGGTAATATCTAAAGTTACCAACTACACGCATTGCGAAGAATTGTAAACATTGAGGACGTATTGTTTTTCCGTAGCGTTTGCTGGCTTTGTTATGTTCATCATTATTGTTATTATCCGTAATACTTCATGATGGATCACAGCTGGACCAGAGAATACAGAAACCAGAGACATGTGACAACACGGGTTTTAGTACACGGCTTTCACCATAAGATATGTATCAACAGAAACT
Source organism: Mantis religiosa (assembly GCA_030765055.1). NCBI lineage: Eukaryota > Metazoa > Arthropoda > Insecta > Mantodea > Mantidae > Mantis > Mantis religiosa. The sequence continues at coordinate 206,193,368 of CM060953.1, read as the reverse complement.
TTCACGAACCGAATGTAGATTGTAAATGTGTGTTATGTGGTCAAAATGCAAAAAAATATCATACGATAGAATGTAAAAAACAGAACAAAATCTATAACAGACTATAGTAAGGACTAAAAGACTTGTATATCAATGCTTGTATGCTTGTACATTAATACTCCATCTGAGCGTACTTGTCTCATTATTATTAATACTTCTATTATAGCTATTAAACCACTACACTCTATAGTAAATTCAATCATTAAAGCAACAGATCTGCACCTTTAGCTCACCGTAGTTTTTTGCCTTTGTATGGAAACAATTGCTGTTTTGTTTCACCCAATGAGATTTGAAGGTCCCTATTAATTACAGGTTAAATATGTGCCTTTGTTTATTTTATAACTAATGAGCTATTGTTTTGTACACTATCTCTTGTCTCCCTTAGAGGCATTTGACATTTTAGCAGCATAGTGCGGAGACCAACATTTACATAGCACTGTCTGGTGTGTCTCTCTCACGCGTAGTCCAAGTCGTCATATAAGATTTGAGTTCAAACGAAGCAAAAGAATCGTATAATCCTAACGGCACATCACACGTCTTGTGCACGGATATTGTTCTAATGTATTTCCATTCAAATCTCAGAACTGAATTTTTGGGTGGAATGCAATACTGTAAGTACGTAGTGGAGAATGTAAACATAGCTATGGGTAGTGGAAACGTAGAGTCAGACTGAAAAATTCAATGCCATAGCCGGGATTTGAACCACGGATCTTCTGGTTTCCGTCCAGCTGCACTACCATTGTGCTACTATGGTAGTTGGAGTCAGTTGGAGAATTTAATGTCATATCGACACGTTGGCCATAGTAGCTCAATGGTAGTGCGGCTGGACGGAAACCAGAAGATCCGTGGTTCAAATCCCGGCTATGGCACTGAATTTTTCAGTCTGACTCTACGTTTCCACAATTTAGCCTACACACGGCCAGTGTGAAAGAACAATTAATTTCCATAGCTATGGGTAATTATGGACAGGTCAAATAAAAATTGCACAATAAATTACCATTCTAGAGAGTGAGTTTATTTTCTGGAAAAGACTTTTTCGGTTCTTTACGCTGTTCTAGTCTATTATCAAGTACTACACTATCAGTAGAAGCATGGGAACTGCCACAACGAAGTTCGGCGACGTCACTGCCGTCCGTTGAACTGGATTTACCCCGTTGGATTCTGCAACTGTTCTTAGGCAAGAAGGGATATCTGCTTACCTAAAAGGCGGGGCAGTTGGACCATTGGCATATGTATGCAACACAAGGTATAAACCTCAGGTACACTTTGGGCACGTTACATGCATCCAACTTTGAATACAAGCGTCATTTTGATTATGGGATTTGTAACTTTGCGTTATATGTACATATATAGCTCGAAATAGAGAACTTTAATTTTATGTGGTCATGGTACTAGAGTCAATATTATTATTATTATTATTATTATTATTATTATTATTATTATTATTATTATTATTATTATTATTATTATTATTATTATTATTATTATTGTTGTTGTTATTATTATTATTATTATTATTATTATTATTATTATTATTATTATTATTATTATTATTATTATTATTATTATTATTATTATTATTATTATTATTATTATTATTATTATTATTATTATTATTATTATTATTATTATTATTATTATTATTATTATTATTATTATTATTATTATTATTATTATTATTATTATTATTATTATTATTATTATTATTATTATTATTATTATTATTATTATTATTATTATTATTATTATTATTATTATTATTATTATTATTATTATTATTATTATTATTATTATTATTTGTGGCTAAATTAGTTGCAGTAGTCATATGTTTGCTGCTAGTTAGTATTTAGTAAGTTTTCGTTTGTGTTGTAGCAGTGATAGTAATAGTTATTATGTGGATTTGAAGAGAATTCGTGGATCCTGATGTGACGATCTGTAGATATTTGTGTGATCCCTGTTTGCTGTCTTATACAAATTGGAGTTCCTTGAGCTCTAGTACTGACTCTTCTGAGGTAGAAGATTTAAATCTATACAGTGTTGGTGCCCCAAACAACAGACATGTTTCCCTCCGTATAACCCCTCAATCTACTTGTAAGTAATCGGAGTTTTCTATACGTTCAATGGAGGATACCAACTGTTTGTTAGACTTTTCTCCTCCAGGAGCTCTTTAGTGAGGCTATAGTTCGATCCTTTGCTCTATGTTTAAGTAGTATATGGTTAGGGATGTTTTACTTCAGATTAATGTTCTTCTCTATTTCGTTTGATTTCTGCGATCACTGCACATGCTTTACTAATTCCCCAGTACTTTACACTTTTAACTCTCTTCTTGGATAAATATTACCCTAGTACCTGACACTTCCAGCACTACAGAACTGTACTGTAACACCGCTTGCATAACATCTCCATATTTTCGATTTTCGATTTTAAGTGATGTGATTCAAGTGCTTTTGAAGCAGGTTAACCACCAGAGAGAGTAAGTAGAAGATGTGCTCGCGTTTGCATCTTCTTATGACAGGCAAGGATTGTGTATATCTGTATTTGACATTTACCGTTATATCTCTCGAAACTGAAACTAAAACTCTATCTTCAGAAAGGACAGGATTCCTGTCCAGAATGTATTGATACAAGCCTAAAGTGTGTAAAATCTTTTTGGAATATATTAGATCAATTTGGTCAAGTTCCTATCTGATCTCAAAAGAGGAATCAAAGTGTATTCGGTAATGAAGGCAGAAGGATAAAGATGAGCCTTCCTGCATCTTTGTGAAGAACGTTTCTTTGGCGCTAAATATCCACGTGTAGAATACCTAATATGCGAGGAAAGAAGGTCAATTTGTTTGTTTTCTAATGCAAAGAGGAAAGAAAGGTGCGATTATTTGCAAAAGGACCTGCTATTGATCTGCACTTAGTCACACAATGAAAACGCAAACAAAGTGCGTGACGTCACTGGAATTACCTCAACAACAGACGTTGCCACACCTGGGCTTCATTGGAACTGCAAATCCTAGACTAAAATATCAGGAATATTTACAATTATTAGAAAATGATTAACTACTCTAATCAGCATTCATTAAAAATAATACCCTACCCAAACGCCTTCTGGAGTCAAAGTTTTAATATTATAACATTACTCTTAAGCTTGGCGAATATGTTAAAATAAAGTTTAACCTCATACATACATATAGGGCACGTTCGAGACATCCCGGGTTCGACCGCCTATGTACACTCTCCATCATCCCTCCAGGGGATAATGTCCCTCCGTCATATGTACCTTTAGAACAAAATAATTTAAGTGCTGAGGCTATAACTGTTCCTCTTCAGTTCACACATTACCGGTTCGATTCCCTTCCAGAGCTCAAAGGTCACATATCGTAAATGTGCACTAAAGCTTACTGACATTAACGCCACATATCAGATGGTAAATTGTTTCTCAAGTCAAGGCCCTCAGTATGAACTAAAGACGTTAAAGGGCGATTAAAATTGGGGCAAAATAAAACAGCTGAATAGTTGAGTCTTTGAGTGCCACGAAAGAAATATCTTACATTAATATGTTTTGTCTACTTATTCTGTAGCAATTTATTCTTATAAATACTTATCCTTCCACCTCCTTCATGTTAACTGACAAAAACATTTGCCGAAATGGTTTTGTTAATGTTTTATTATAGGTAAAATGTACTTATTGCTCTGTCTACTTCAAGATAAACATTATCTTATTGTAGTTACAAGGGAATACAGTAGACTTTAAGTGATAGTAAATGTTTTATATACATGACTTTCTCTGCTCTTGTACAAACACTTATTGCTCTATCTACTTCAAGATAAACATTATCTTATTGTAGTTACAAGGGACTATAGTAGACTTTAACTGATAGTCAAATGTTTTATATACATGACTTTCTCTGCTCTTGTACAAACACTTATTGCTCTATCTACATCAAGATAAACATTATCTTATTGTAGTTACAAGGGACTATAGTAGACTTTAACTGATAGTCAAATGTTTTATATACATGACTTTCTCAGCTCTTGTACAAACACTTATTGCTCTGTCTACTTCAAGATAAACATTATCTTATTGTAGTTACAAGGGAATACAGTAGACTTTAAGTGATAGTCAAATGTTTTATATACATGACTTTCTCTGCTCTTGTACAAACTCTTATTGCTCTGTCTACTTCAAGATAAACATTATCTTATTGTAGTTACAAGGGAATACAGTAGACTTTGAGTGATAGTCAAATGTTTTATATACATGACTTTCTCTACTCTTGTATAAACACTTATTGCTCTATCTACTTCAAGATAAACATTATCTTATTGTAGTTACAAGGGAATATAGTAGACTTTAACTGATAGTCAAATGTTTTATATACATGACTTTCTCTACTCTTGTATAAACACTTATTGATCTGTCTACTTCAAGATAAACATTATCTTATTGTAGTTACAAGGGAATATAGTAGACTTTAACTGATAGTCAAATGTTTTATATACATGACTTTCTCTACTCTTGTATAAACACTTATTGCTCTATCTACTTCAAAATAAACATTATCTTTCTGTAGGTACACGGGAATACAGTAGACTTTAAGTGATAGTCAAATGTTTTGTATGCATGACTTTCTCTACTCTTGTACAAACACTTATTGCTCTATCTACTTCAAGATAAACATTATCTTATTGTAGTTACAAGGAAATACAGTAGGCTTTAAGTGATAGTCAAATGTTTTGTATGCATGACTTTCTCTACTCTTGTACAAACACTTATTGCTCTATCTACTTCAAGATAAACATTATCTTATTGTAGTTACAGGGAAATACAGTAGGCTTTAAGTGATAGTCAAATGTTTTGTATGCATGACTTTCTCTACTCTTGTATAAACACTTATTGCTCTGTCTACTTCAAGATAAACATTATCTTATTGTAGTTACAAGGGAATATAGTAGACTTTAACTGATAGTCAAATGTTTTATATACATGACTTTCTCTACTCTTGTATAAACACTTATTGCTCTATCTACTTCAAAATAAATATTATCTTATTGTAGGTACAAGGGAATACAGTATACTTTAAGTGATAAGTCAAATGTTTTATATACATGACTTTCTCTACTCTTGTACAAGGGAATACAGCAGACTTTAAGTGATAGTCAAATGTTTTATATGCATGACTTTCTCTACTCTTGTACAAACACTTACTGCTCTATCTACTTCAAGATAAACATTATCTTATTGTAGTTACAAGGAAATACACTAGGCTTTAAGTGATAGTCAAATGTTTTGTATGCATGACTTTCTCTACTCTTGTATAAACACTTATTGCTCTGTCTACTTCAAGATAAACATTATCTTATTGTAGTTACAAGGGAATATAGTAGACTTTAACTGATAGTCAAATGTTTTATATACATGACTTTCTCTACTCTTGTATAAACACTTATTGCTCTATCTACTTCAAAATAAACATTATCTTTCTGTAGGTACACGGGAATACAGTAGACTTTAAGTGATAGTCAAATGTTTTGTATGCATGACTTTCTCTACTCTTGTACAAACACTTATTGCTCTATGTACTTCAAGATAAACATTATCTTATTGTAGTTACAAGGAAATACAGTAGGCTTTAAGTGATAGTCAAATGTTTTGTATGCATGACTTTCTCTACTCTTGTACAAACTTTTATTGCTCTATCTACTTCAAGATAAACATTATCTTATTGTAGTTACAGGGAAATACAGTAGGCTTTAAGTGATAGTCAAATGTTTTGTATGCATGACTTTCTCTACTCTTGTATAAACACTTATTGCTCTGTCTACTTCAAGATAAACATTATCTTATTGTAGTTACAAGGGAATATAGTAGACTTTAAGTGATAGTCAAATGTTTTATATACATGACTTTCTCTGCTCTTGTATAAACACTTATTGCTCTATCTACTTCAAAATAAATATTATCTTATTGTAGTTACAAGGGAATACAGTATACTTTAAGTGATAAGTCAAATGTTTTATATACATGACTTTCTCTACTCTTGTACAAGGGAATACAGTAGACTTTAAGTGATAGTCAAATGTTTTATATGCATGACTTTCTCTACTCTTGTATAAACACTTATTGCTCTGTCTACTTCAAGATAAACATTATCTTATTGTAGTTACAAGGAAATACAGTAGGCTTTAAGTGATAGTCAAATGTTTTGTATGCATGACTTTCTCTACTCTTGTATAAACACTTATTGCTCTGTCTACTTCAAGATAAACATTATCCTATTGTAGTTACAAGGGAATATAGTAGACTTTAACTGATAGTCAAATGTTTTATATACATGACTTTCTCTACTCTTGTATAAACACTTATTGCTCTATCTACTTCAAAATGAACATTATCTTATTGTAGTTACAAGGGAATACAGTAGGCTTTAAGTGATAGTCAAATGTTTTATATACATGACTTTCTCTACTCTTGTATAAGCACTTATTGCTCTATCTACTTCAAAATAAACATCTTATTGTAGGTACAAGGTAATACAGTAGACTTTAAGTGATAGTCAAATGTTTTATATGCATGACTTTCTCTACTGTTGTACAAACACTTACTGCTCTATCTACTTCAAGATATACATTATCTTACTGTAGGTACATGGGAATAAGTGGTCTTTATACTGGAGCCGTCATTAGTTTATATGGCAATGTAAATAAAGGCATATGTACCTACTGTGCTACATCATTGGCTGTTTAGCATTGTATCTTTCTGGGGATGAGAAAATTAGTTTACATATTATTTTTAAGGAGTTCACATCTAATGTAAAATATATAAACAACATTACATTATTATAAATTTAGCAGTCAAACAGGAATTAACTACTATTTTGTTTGATAAATTTAGCTGTAATTTCCATACACATATAGAAATCAGAATGCATTATGCGCTTGAGCAGTTTAAAAGGACGCGGAAGGAGAACCAGTTAAAGCATTGCACGTTCCGTGCAATATGTAAAAAATAACAGAGGGATACATTTAAAAAGTGGCGAATAAGCAAGTTATATTGAACGTGTTTTGCAAGTTATGTGAAAAATACCCAACTTTATAAACTGAGGACGTTGTTAATTTGTCAGCAGAATTAACCGATATTTCAGGGCCAAGTATTAATGGCGCTCGAAGTGATGTTTTGAAAACGGGTGGCTTTCCGCTCCTAGAAAACATGAAAAAGAAAGAAGCCAGTTGTGGAAGGAACATTTTATGAATTGGTTAAAAGTGTTACTCGTCGCATGGTTCATAGATTCTTTGAAAGGAACAAGCCACCTTAATTACAAAAGTACTTCAAGCAGTGAACAATGATTCTGATTAGCGATCTTTGAAAAACGTTTGCACACTATTCTTTGCGATATAGGTTTAGAATTTACGAACAAAAACAGCAAAAAATATGATTGTTGAGCGTGAAGAAATATTGTTGCTCTGGCGAAGGAATTATCAAAGAAAGTAATTCATCCGTTGTCAGATTCCAATTAGGTATTTTATATATATATAGTGCCTTTGTCAGTTCGTAGAATTAAAGGTCCGAGTTGCAGATATTCCAAATGTTCTTTATCTCCGTTGAAATACACTGTTCAATTCTCACGTAACAACATTAAGTCACATACACACAGTCTACCAAGGTCGATGACAATAACAATCAGCTCTAGTTACAACAAAACTCAACAGCTGTTTACTGCTTACGCCACTTCGCGACTGACTCTATACCTCATTGATAAATTCGAGAGCTTTCTGTAACAAATAAGAAAACAAATTTTCTCTTTCAATCAAGATATCACTAGAACCTTCCAAACGTGAAGTCCTATCTGTTCCGGCAAGTCCTTTGTCTCAGTTATCTTTATTTGCCGGCTCTTTGTGTACACAAGCCGCGCTGTCGTAGATAACGGCTTCGCGACAATATCGTTTCATACCAGTAGAACTTTAAGTCATTGCCAAAATGGCTTCACGCAGTTATTTAGCACTGTGAAGAAACGCCCATGTCTTAATTTGTAATTTGTAAATGAGGCCAGGTTATGCGATGAAATCAAATATTTGAGTAACTGTTGTAAGCAAAACTTTTCAAGTTCGTTGACAGCGCATATCTCGACACGTGGCTGATAAAATGGTAGGACTATTCCTTGCAGTCACAGTCGCCGGCGGAGTAATACATTTTCCCGCTTTGTTTACATCATATAAACTAAGAAAAGCTCCGGTATAAGTGATAGTCAAATGTTTTAATCAGTCGGTCGTTATGTGCTCTTGGACATGGTAAAGGCCAGAACATAAAGAGACAATAATATGTTTCTGAGTAAAATAAAAGGAACAATTTGGAAATGGCCATTTCCACAAAAAGAGTATTTCACATACATTTTATGTTTCAACAAAAGCTACACCTTTCGTACAGTAGATACGATTTTGTCTATCGCTTTCAATTTATTTGTTATATAGAAAGCATCCAGAATAAAGAGAACTTCTGAGAACATTCACAGAAAATTCAAGATATACATTTGTTATCTATTAATATTTTGTGTATCTCTTACAGTTTATCAGTTATACAAAAGTCATTCAGAATAAAGAGAACTTCTGAGAACATTCACAGAAAATTCAAGATATACATTTGTTATCTATTAATATTTTGTGTATCTCTTACAGTTTATCAGTTATACAAAAGTCATTCAGAATAAAGAGAACTTCTGAGTACATTCACAGAAAATTCAAGATATACATTCGTTATGTAGTAATATTTTGTCTATCTCTTACAGTTTACCAGTTATACAAAAGTTATTCAGAATAAAGAGAACTTCTGAGAACATTCACAGAAAATTCAAGATATACATTTGTTATGTAGTAATATTTTGTCTATGTCTTACAGTTTATCAGTTATACAAAAGTCATTCAGAATAAAGAGAACTTTTGAGTACATTCACAGAAAACTCAAGATATACATTTGTTATGTAGTAATATTTTGTCTATCTCTTACAGGTTATCAGTTATACAAAAGTCATTCAGAATAAAGAGAACTTCTGAGTACATTCACAGAAAATTCAAGATATACATTTGTTGTGTAGTAATATTTTGTCTATCTCTTACAGGTTATCAGTTATACAAAAGTCATTCAGAATAAAGAGAACTTCTGAGTACATTCACAGAAAATTCAAGATATACATTTGTTGTGTAGTAATATTTTGTCTATCTCTTACAGTTTATCAGTTATACAAAAGTCATTCAGAATAAAGAGAACTTCTGAGTACATTTACAGAAAATTCAAGATAGACATTTGTTATGTAGTAATATTTTGTCTATCTCTTACAGTTTATCAGTTATACAAAAGTCATTCAGAATAAAGAGAACTTCTGAGCACATTCACAGAAAATTCAAGATATACATTTGTTAGGTAGTAATATTTTGTCTATCCCTTACAGTTTATCAGTTATACAAAAGTCATTCAGAATAAAGATAACTTCTGAGTACATTCACAGAAAATTCAAGATATACATTTGTTATGTAGTAATATTTTGTCTATCTCTTACAGTTTATCAGTTATACAAGTCATTCAGAATAAAGAAAACTTCTGAGTACATTCACAGAAAATTCAAGATATACATTTGTTGTGTAGTAATATTTTGTCTATCTCTTACAGTTTATCAGTTATACAAAAGTCATTCAGAATAAAGAGAACTTCTGAGTACATTCACAGAAAATTCAAGATATACATTTGTTGTGTAGTAATATTTTGTCTATCTCTTACAGTTTATCAGTTATACAAAAGTCATTCAGAATAAAGAGAACTTCTGAGTACATTTACAGAAAATTCAAGATATACATTTGTTATGTAGTAATATTTTGTCTGTCTCTTACAGTTTATCAGTTATACAAGTCATTCAGAATAAAGAAAACTTCTGAGTACATTCACAGAAAATTCAAGATATACATTTGTTGTGTAGTAATACTGCATTTACCATAAGAATGTTACGACATCTTTGCATTAACAACATCACTAAGACGCACTATTATTAGATTGTTTGATAAGTAGGTAATGTTAGTTTCTAATTGGGTTTATATATATACATATATATACATATATATATACTTTTAGTTTTGTCAGGAATATTTGTATGATGCTATACAGTCAGCAGTTGGTAAAACAGGACGAACAAAGTTTGAAGTTAAAGAAGCTGCGATGGCTCCAAGAGCATGTGACGTTTCGGAATGTTTAGGAAGTCAATCCATAGACAAGTACTCGGAAGTTGTCGGAAGAACTACATTACGTCACTTAAACAATCGTTCAGAAGCTGTATCACTGAATGCAGACTGGATATCTGTAGTCTAATCCTTGGGATGATGTTCACGTCTAAGACGACAGCAAGTGGCTGGCAAGTGATCCTGTTAACACTAGGTACACATTGCCCTAATCTTGTTAACTTTTCCTCAGGCTTCACTTTAACCACAACCACCTTCCTTGTTGGGATGTTACGGGTACACAAAGACCTAGTCGATACATAGTTCTCTGTTCGTCTCAACCTATTTGGCAATTCTCTCACTTCTTCTGACGACAATGGCTTAAAATGCCTAATACCTAGTTCAAGTACACCTAACGCACACCTCAAAAACATACGACCCCTTTACTGAGAGCGAATTTCGTTTTCCAGCCAATATTACAAACTTTTTATTAGAGTATATAAAGCAACGTAATTCAGTAAACGCTTTGGAAAAAATGGACATATTATTTAACAACGGTTTATTTACAGTTTTGCGTAAACTACGTCTCGTGAATCTCAATTAACTAGCATAAGAGCGTTTGCCATTTAAGTAATAATATTGAAAGCGTTTTAAAAGGCTAAATCAAGCACGAAAACTCGCGTGGTGGCATTAGTGGCATACCAGTCGCACTACTGAACGCAGAATGTGTTTTCAGTTGTCTCAAAGTATTGTAGATGAATAGGACTATGACGTCTTCTGTGGCCTAACCACTGAATGACACAGGTTTGAGTCTCAGCATTGTAAATATTTTTGTTATGTTCATGAAAACTTGGCAGTGGCATTCGCCATAATCTAATTATAAAATCCCTGAGGGTTTAGGACATTCCCTGTAATTTAAATCGTGGTTGGTTGTCTGCATTTTGTAATAGAATCGGTGTAATGACTTATGCCTCATGGACTGGCATGATGTAAGCCGACCCCTTCGTTCTCCCTGCGTACACTGTCGCACGATTCCTACAGACGAGTACGTAGATATGCTTTTGATAGATAGATAGATAGATAGATAGATAGATAGATAGATAGTTTTATTCACCTTAGGAATATACAATATTCATGGCTTCGTCAAATTTGTACCCACAAGAATAATACATTTCTTATGAGTAATACAATTATGAATAATATAAGTTAGTTAGTTACTAACACTCCCCACATGGCAACCTTGGCCTTCGGGGTAACCTCACCCCACCAAGTGATGACCGGACCCATTTCTCAGGTGGAGGCACCCAGAGGGCGGTGTCCATTACCTCCGATGATAGGGTGATAGTGAGGATGGCGGTGAGGTGAGAGGACCTACAGTTTTTACCGTGGACTCCGAACCACGTTGGGCATAGGGGATACTTCACATGTGCTAGACAGAGGTGAAGGCGTGGATAGGGCCGACTTAAAATCGCCAACCCCAGAGCCGGGAATCGAACTCGGGACCCTTAGAACGGGAGCCGGGAACGAAACCACCGCGCTACCCCGGCGCCCCATGAATAATATAATAGTAATTAAATAATACAATAGTAGTTAAATAATACAATAGTGATTAAAGTAATGCAGTAGTAATTAACAGAATAATAATACAAATAGTAATAAAGAATAATGCAACTTAGGTCACATAATAGTTTAATGTATTACATTTTTAAGAACTAGGCTGTAAGAGACATAATTTTTACCAAAAAATCAATATTTACTTTATTATTTAATTTTACTTCTTAGAAACTCATCTGTTGTCTGTGACATTACTTTTAGTAGGATATTTTTTACAGCTTTTCTGAATATTACAAGTATCACCTCCGAAGTTGCACAGGTATTTATTCACAAACATCATTTTAGGAAGCATTGATATGTTGATCATGTTTTAAGTATTCTTCCACTGAATAATAGCAACCTTCTCTTAAAAATGATTTGACAGTCAGTTTAAACCTTTTTTCCGATGTTATACTTTTAATGCCATCGGGTAGTTTGTTATATAATAATACTGCTTTATGTTCGAAGCTATGTGTGAATAAAGTTGTATTGTGGCTTATAATGCGTAGATCTGATTTACTTCTTGTATTATGTGTATGTATCTGCGAATTTGTTTCAAATTGAGCAAGTACAATTCTTGTCCTAACTAGAGCTTCATATATATACACACAGGGTAATGGAAGTATTTTTAGTAGTTTAAAATATGGTTTACAGCTGGTGGTGAAAGGAATATTTACTATATAACGAATAGCCCTTTTCTGCAGTCTAAATATTTTTGATACATCTTTAGTATTTCCCCAGCTAAGTATACCATAAGACATTACAGAATGAAAATAAGCAAAATAAATAATACTCAACACATTTGTGTTTACAGACTCCCTCATTTATTTAATAACGAATGTAATTCTGCTTAGTTTCAATTCTAGTTGCTGAATGTGTTTTTCCCATTTTAAATGTTCATCTAACCATATTCCTAGAAATTTGGTATTTGATTCATAGAGTAATGATTTATTCCCTAAATATATACTTGGGAATTGAGCAGTGTTATTTAGTTTGTGGTGAAAGCCTATAGCTACTGATTTTTCTTCATTTATTTTTAGCTTATGTTTTAAAAACCAATTGACAATTTTTGTATTAAAAGTATTATTATAGCTTAATACCTCATTCGAGGTTTTCCCAGTCATTAATATGCTGGTATCATCGGCAAAGAGTGTCAAATTGATGTTCTCGCCCGTTTTATTTAAACCTAGACCTAAATCATTTATATATAAGAGAAATAAAAATGGGCCCAATATTGAACCATGGGGCACATTTTGCTGTACTATTTTCTCTGAAGATGTTTTACTTTGAATTACACCTAAGTTTTTATCTACATAGTCTAGCTGTACAAATTGACGTCTACGTTCCAGATATGATCTGAACCATTCGTAACATATTCCTCTAATACCAACTGCATGCAACTTATCCAGTAGAATGCTATGGTCTACAAGATCAAATGCCTTTGTGAGATAAAGGAAAATACCCACAGGACACTCTTTCCTATCTAGTGCCCTATACACATTCTCTACGAATTTGGTCAGTGCCGAGGTAGTGCAACTCCCTTTTCGAAATCCATGCTGACATTGTGTTAAGATATTATACTTTTGGCAAAAGGAAACTAGTCGTTTATGCATTATTTTTTCTATCACTTTTGAAAATACAGATAAGATAGATATTGGTCTATAGTTGTTCATTATTTCTGTCGAACCTTTTTTGAATAGTGGCTTAACCTTTGAGATTTTAAAAGCATTTGGGAAAATTCCTGAACTAAATGATAAATTCACTAAGTAACATAATGGTTTTAGAATAAGATGATGACACTGTTTCAGCAAATGATTTGAGAACCCATCTGAGTCAATGGATTTTTTATCTTTTAGTCCTGCTATAACAAAGGCTATTTCTTCTTCATCTGTTGGTGCTAGATACATACTGGAGTTAACTTTTATACTTGGATAGGGAGCAGTGAAAGAATTATTATTACATATTTGCTTTTGGATAACATTTGCAATTTCAATGAAAAACGTATTGAAGTACTCAGCTGCTTCTTCAGGATCTGTTATTAGTTTATTTTAGTTTGTGAAGCATATGTCAGTTATTATTTTATGAGTGGATTCTTGTTCGGCTTTAACTATATCCCAAATTGACTTTGATTTGTTCACTGATTCCAAAATCTTTTTATTATTAAACATTTTCTTACTTTGTTATAGGTTCTCTTATAAGTATGTAAATAATCAAGAAAGACTGCTGAAACTTTATTATTCTTTGCATATCTACACAGGAATTTTAATCTCATGCTTGATTTATGGATACCTTTGGTGACCCACTGGTTTTTAATTGTTTTATTAACCTTTACCTTTTTTTGATTAAGGCAACATCTGCATGATATTTAAAAATGTTTAAAAATTGGATACTAGCTTTATTTATACAGTTCTCTTGATATACTGCATCCCATGTTTCTTTAGATAAGCAATAATTAAGGTAATTTATTGTTTCCTTGATTATCACTTTTACATATTTCACAATTTCTTTTGATTGATGCTTTTTTATATCATATATATTTTTGTTTAATAAATGCAATAATTGACCATAATGATCCGATAGGGCTGTATCAAAAACCTCTACTTTATATTTCCAAAATTGTGAATTTAATATTATTTGATCAATAGCACTCTTGGTCCCACTTACTACTCTTGTTGGAATGTTTACGACAGCCTGTAGCCCATAGCTCTCTAACAAAACCTGAATATCTCTTTTTTCTTTATTCTGTCCCAAAAATTAATATTTAGATCTCCTGTAATTATAACATTTTTGGATTTATTTATTGAGAATAACACATTATCTAATTTCTCATATAATATTTTGACATCGCTGCTCGGGTTTCTGTAAACACAAATAATTATCAGTTTGTAATCTGGTAATTCAATAAGCTGGCTTCAAAATGCTCCTCAGAAGAAAAACTTTTAAATTTTTCCTACGGAGAAGCAAGAACAAACACATCAGCGGCTCAGCATCTACATACCCGAATAGACGACAGTCAACAGCAAACACCTTCTGGAATGGTGAGAGGTGTCTGCGTTTAACAGCGTCAATTGCGACATCGGGTGTTAAGCCAGCAGCAGTCTGAAACGCCATCCAGAACAATCCGCATACCAGTATGATCATGAGCCAGTCCTCTGTAATGTGAATATTGAACACTAATATGCTCCATCCTTATCGTTTACACCTACATCATGCACTTTACGGGAGAGACTTCGAAGCTCGAGTGACCCTTTGTGAATGGTTGCTGGTGCGAGTAGCAAATAATGTGGGATTCGCATCCAGCATGATGTTTTCTGACGAGTCAAGATTCCAGGATAATGAAACTATAAATCGCCATAAAATGCACTACTGGAGGGTTAATGGTCTCATTGGGTAAGGGAGGCAGCATTCCAAGAGCAGTGGGCAGTAAATGTCCTGTGTGGAATCTTGGGAGCCTATACCTTAGTGGACCATTATTCTTCAAGGGGAATCTAACAGGAGCATGCTATCTGGAAATCCTCCATAATGATCTCCCAATATTATTAGAGAATGTGCCATTGACGGAGCGAATGACGATGTGGTTTCAACAAGATGGCGCTGCTTCGCATCGGCCGAGGATTGTTTGCAATGATTTGAATGTTATCCTGGTCATGGGATAGGAAGACAAGGACCAGTCTCCTGGCCTGCCAAATAACCTGATCTGACACCCCTTGACTTTTTCTTTTGGGATTATTTAAAATACTGTGTTTATGCAGAGAGGCATAATCCAGAAACCCTTCGCCAGTGTATTACGTGACCTGTAGATATGTTCAACCAGGGATACTACACCGAGTCAGAGGCTCCATTCAACAGCGTGCCCAGACGTGCATTACCCAAGAAGGTCATCAGTTCGAGCACTTGCTTCGTTAGAGGAGTCGTGTTCCAGGAATAGAAAGAGTGTCATTACAGCACCACAAAACATACCAATTTGAAACAACGTTGTCAATAGCACAATAATTCTATTCTATGTCTGCAAAATTATGTTTAACTACCATGTTAAACTCTGATACTGCAATGTCCTTATTTTATGTGTTCAAATGTGTGTAAATGATTCATGTTTCATTTGCATATATCTATAGGTGTGTTTAAAGAACTACCTACTTGTAGTTCACCAATAAATATCAAACAGTACCATTAAACGAAAACAATTAAAAATAAAAATAATAAGTTTTCAGAATAATAATTGAACATTTTGAGAACTAAACGCTAAAAAGTTAGTATACTTAGATGGGGAATTTGAACCACCTTCACAGCAGACAGATGACATCGCTTTGCGCTCGTTCCAACTGACCTCACTGGTTATTTGAAAGGTAAACGTGCAAACTTCAGCTGTCTAATTACGGATATATTACACGCGGAGAGACAATATCTATATGCGTATGAATTTCATTGACTGTGTAACATCCATGTTAAATACGCGGGTAGAACGTAGTAATTGGGTCAATGTTTCCATGTTGAAGTTTAAAATGCGGATTGCATAAAATTCGAGAATAAGGAGCAGCTGACTCACGTTAAATCCATTAAAACCTAACCTAAAAATAATAATAAATGTTAATAGTGTAATAAGTGTTTGTACAAGAGTAGAGAAAGTCATGCATATAAAACATTTGACTATCACTTAAAGTCTACTGTATTCCCTTGTAACTACAATAAGATAACGTTTATCTTGAAGTAGATAGAGCAATAAGTGTTTGTACAAGAGTAGAGAAAGTCATGCATATAAAACATTTGACTATCACTTAAAGTCTACTGTATTCCCTTGTAACTACAATAAGATAACGTTTATCTTGAAGTAGATAGAGCAATAAGTGTTTGTACAAGAGTAGAGAAAGTCATGTATATAAAACATTTGACTATCACTTAAAGTCTACTGTATTCCCTTGTAACAACAATAAGATAATGTTTATCATGAAGTAGATAGAGCAGTAAGTGTTTGTGCAAGAGTAGAGAAAGTCATGTATATAAAACATTTGACTATCACTTAAAGTCTACTGTATTCCCTTGTAACTACAATAAGATAATGTTTATCTTGAAGTAGATAGAGCAGTAAGTGTTTGTACAAGAGTAGAGAAAGTCATGTATAAAAAACGTTTGACTATCACTTAAAGTCTACTGTATTCCCTTGTAACTACAATAAGATAATGTTTATCTTGAAGTAGATAGAGCAATAAGTGTTTGTACAAGAGTAGAGAAAGTCATGTATAAAAAACGTTTGACTATCACTTAAAGTCTACTGTATTCCCTTGTAACTACAATAAGATAATGTTTATCTTGAAGTAGATAGAGCAGTAAGTGTTTGTACAAGAGTAGAGAAAGTCATTTATATAAAACATTTGACTATCACTTAAAGTCTACTGTATTCCCTTGTAACTACAATAAGATAATGTTTATCTTGAAGTAGATAGAGCAATAAGTGTTTGTACAAGAGTAGAGAAAGTCATGTATATAAAACATTTGACTATCACTTAAAGTCTACTGTATTCCCTTGTAACTACAATAAGATAATGTTTATCTTGAAGTAGATAGAGCAGTAAGTGCTTGTACAAGAGTAGAGAAAGTCATGTATAAAAAACGTTTGACTATCACTTAAGGTCTACTGTATTCCCTTGTAACTACAATAAGATAATGTTTATCTTGAAGTAGATAGAGCAATAAGTGTTTGTACAAGAGTAGAGAAAGTCATGTATATAAAACATTTGACTATCACTTAAAGTCTACTGTATTCCCTTGTAACTACAATAAGATAATGTTTATCTTGAAGTAGATAGAGCAATAAGTGTTTGTACAAGAATAGAGAAAGTCATGTATAAAAAACGTTTGACTATCACTTAAAGTCTACTGTATTCCCTTGTAACTACAATAAGATAATGTTTATCTTGAAGTAGATAGAGCAATAAGTGTTTGTACAAGAGTAGAGAAAGTCATGTATATAAAACATTTGACTATCACTTAAAGTCCACTGTATTCCCTTGTAACTACAATAAGATAACGTTTATCTTGAAGTAGATAGAGCAATAAGTGTTTGTACAAGAGTAGAGAAAGTCATGCATATAAAACATTTGACTATCACTTAAAGTCTACTGTATTCCCTTGTAACAACAATAAGATAATGTTTATCATGAAGTAGATAGAGCAGTAAGCGTTTGTGCAAGAGTAGAGAAAGTCATGTATATAAAACATTTGACTATCACTTAAAGTCTACTGTATTCCCTTGTAACTACAATAAGATAATGTTTATCTTGAAGTAGATAGAGCAGTAAGTGTTTGTACAAGAGTAGAGAAAGTCATGTATAAAAAACGTTTGACTATCACTTAAAGTCTACTGTATTCCCTTGTAACTACAATAAGATAATGTTTATCTTGAAGTAGATAGAGCAATAAGTGTTTGTACAAGAGTAGAGAAAGTCATGTATAAAAAACGTTTGACTATCACTTAAAGTCTACTGTATTCCCTTGTAACTACAATAAGATAATGTTTATCTTGAAGTAGATAGAAAAGTAAGTGTTTGTACAAGAGTAGAGAAAGTCATTTATATAAAACATTTGACTATCACTTAAAGTCTACTGTATTCCCTTGTAACTACAATAAGATAATGTTTATCTTGAAGTAGATAGAGCAATAAGTGTTTGTACAAGAGTAGAGAAAGTCATGTATATAAAACATTTGACTATCACTTAAAGTCTACTGTATTCCCTTGTAACTACAATAAGATAATGTTTATCTTGAAGTAGATAGAGCAGTAAGTGCTTGTACAAGAGTAGAGAAAGTCATGTATAAAAAACGTTTGACTATCACTTAAGGTCTACTGTATTCCCTTGTAACTACAATAAGATAATGTTTATCTTGAAGTAGATAGAGCAATAAGTGTTTGTACAAGAGTAGAGAAAGTCATGTATATAAAACATTTGACTATCACTTAAAGTCTACTGTATTCCCTTGTAACTACAATAAGATAATGTTTATCTTGAAGTAGATAGAGCAATAAGTGTTTGTACAAGAATAGAGAAAGTCATGTATAAAAAACGTTTGACTATCACTTAAAGTCTACTGTATTCCCTTGTAACTACAATAAGATAATGTTTATCTTGAAGTAGATAGAGCAATAAGTGTTTGTACAAGAGTAGAGAAAGTCATGTATATAAAACATTTGACTATCACTGAAAGTCCACTGTATTCCCTTGTAACTACAATAAGATAATGTTTATCTTGAAGCAGATAGAGCAATAAGTGTTTGTACAAGAGTAGCGAAAGTCATGTATATAAAACATTTGACTATCACTTAAAGTCTACTGTATTCACTTGTAACTACAATAAGATAATGTTCATCTTGAAGTAGATAGAGCAATAAGTGTTTGTGCAAGAGTAGAGAAAGTCATGTATATAAAACATTTGACTATCACTTAAAGTCTAATGTATTCCCTTGTAACTATAATAAGATAATGTTTATCTTGAAGCAGATAGAGCAATAAGTGATTGTACAAGAGTAGAGAAAGTCATGTATATAGATCATTTGACTATCACTTAAAGTCTAATGTATTCCCTTGTAACTACAATAAGATAATGTTTATCTTGAAGCAGATAGAGCAATAAGTGTTTGTACAAGAGTAGAGAAGGTCATGTATATAAAACATTTGACTATCACTTAAAGTCTACTGTATTCCCTTGTAACTACAATAAGATAATGTTCATCTTGAAGTAGATAGAGCAATAAGTGTTTGTGCAAGAGTAGAGAAAGTCATGTATATAAAACATTTGACTATCACTTAAAGTCTACTGTATTCCATTGTAATTACAATAAGATAATGTTCATCTTGAAGTAGATAGAGCAATAAGTGTTTGTGCAAAAGTAGAGAAAGTGATGTATATCAAACATTTGATTATCACTTAAAGTGTACTGTATTGCCTTTTAATTACAATAAGATAATGTACATTTTGAAGTAGATAGAGCAATAAGTGTTTGTACAAGAGTAGAGAAAGTCATGTATAAAAAACGTTTGACTATCACTTAAAGTCTACTGTATTCCCTTGTAACTACAATAAGATAATGTTTATCTTGAAGTAGATAGAGCAGTAAGTGTTTGTACAAGAGTAGAGAAAGTCATTTATATAAAACATTTGACTATCACTTAAAGTCTACTGTATTCCCTTGTAACTACAATAAGATAATGTTTATCTTGAAGTAGATAGAGCAATAAGTGTTTGTACAAGAGTAGAGAAAGTCATGTATATAAAACATTTGACTATCACTTAAAGTCTACTGTATTCCCTTGTAACTACAATAAGATAATGTTTATCTTGAAGTAGATAGAGCAGTAAGTGCTTGTACAAGAGTAGAGAAAGTCATGTATAAAAAACGTTTGACTATCACTTAAGGTCTACTGTATTCCCTTGTAACTACAATAAGATAATGTTTATCTTGAAGTAGATAGAGCAATAAGTGTTTGTACAAGAGTAGAGAAAGTCATGTATATAAAACATTTGACTATCACTTAAAGTCTACTGTATTCCCTTGTAACTACAATAAGATAGTGTTTATCTTGAAGTAGATAGAGCAATAAGTGTTTGTACAAGAATAGAGAAAGTCATGTATAAAAAACGTTTGACTATCACTTAAAGTCTACTGTATTCCCTTGTAACTACAATAAGATAATGTTTATCTTGAAGTAGATAGAGCAATAAGTGTTTGTACAAGAGTATAGAAAGTCATGTATATAAAACATTTGACTATCACTTAAAGTCCACTGTATTCCCTTGTAACTACAATAAGATAATGTTTATCTTGAAGCAGATAGAGCAATAAGTGTTTGTACAAGAGTAGCGAAAGTCATGTATATAAAACATTTGACTATCACTTAAAGTCTACTGTATTCACTTGTAACTACAATAAGATAATGTTCATCTTGAAGTAGATAGAGCAATAAGTGTTTGTGCAAGAGTAGAGAAAGTCATGTATATAAAACATTTGACTATCACTTAAAGTCTAATGTATTCCCTTGTAACTACAATAAGATAATGTTTATCTTGAAGCAGATAGAGCAATAAGTGATTGTACAAGAGTAGAGAAAGTCATGTATATAGATCATTTGACTATCACTTAAAGTCTAATGTATTCCCTTGTAACTACAATAAGATAATGTTTATCTTGAAGCAGATAGAGCAATAAGTGTTTGTACAAGAGTAGAGAAGGTCATGTATATAAAACATTTGACTATCACTTAAAGTCTGCTGTATTCCCTTGTAACTACAATAAGATAATGTTCATCTTGAAGTAGATAGAGCAATAAGTGTTTGTGCAAGAGTAGAGAAAGTCATGTATATAAAACATTTGACTATCACTTAAAGTCTACTGTATTCCCTTGTAATTACAATAAGATAATGTTCATCTTGAAGTAGATAGAGCAATAAGTGTTTGTGCAAAAGTAGAGAAAGTGATGTATATCAAACATTTGATTATCACTTAAAGTGTACTGTATTGCCTTTTAATTACAATAAGATAATGTTCATTTTGAAGTAGATAGAGCAATAAGTGTTTGTACAAGAGTAGAGTAAGTCATGTATATAAAACATTTGACTATCACTTAAAATCTACTGTATTCCCTTGTAACTACAATAAGATAATGTTTCTGTTGAAGTAGATAGAGCAATAAGTGTTTGTACAAGAGTAGAGAAAGATATGTATATAAAACATTTGACTATCACTTAAAGTCTACTGTATTCCCTTGTAACTACAATAAGATAATGTTTATCTTGAAATGAATAGAGCAATAAGTGTTTGTGCAAGAGTACAGAAAGTCATGTATATAAAACATTTGAATATAACTTAAAGTCTACTGTATTCCCTTGTAGCTACAATAAGATAATGTTTATTTTGAAGTAGATAGAGCAATAATTGTTTGTACAAGAGTAGAGAAAATCACGTATATAAAACATTTGTATATCACTTAAAGTCTACTGTATATCCTTGTAACTACAATAAGATAATGTTTATCTTGAAGTAGAGAGAGCAATAGGTCTTTGTACAAGAGTAGAGAAAGTCATGCATATAAAACATTTGATTATCATTTAAAGTCTACTGTATTCCTTTGTACCTACAATAAAATAATGTTTATCTTGAAGTAGATAGAGCAATAAGTGTTTGTACAAGAGTAGAGAAGGTCATGTATATAAACCATTTGATTATCACTTAAAGTCTACTGTACGCCCTTGTAACTACAATAAAATAATGTTTATCTTGAAGTAGATAGAGCAATAGCTCTTGGTACAAGAATAGAGAAAGTCATGCATATAAAACATTTGACTAACACTTAAAGTCTACTGTATCCCTTTCAACTACTATAAGATAATGTTTATTTTGAAGTAGATATAGCAATAAGTGTTTGTGCAAGAGTAGAGAGTTATGTATATAAAACATTTGACTATCACTTACAGTCTGTTGTATTCCCTTGTACCTACAATAAGATAATGTTTATCTTGAAATAGGTAGAGCAATAAGTGTTTGTACAAGAGTAGAGAAGGTCATGTATATAAACCATTTGATTATCACTTAAAGTCTGCTGTATTCCCTTGTACCTACAATAAGATAATGTATATCTTGATGTAGATAGAGCAATAAGTGTTTGTATAATCCTGCCATACAGCGCCGAGACTCCCGCTGACACTTCTACTCTGAAAGGGACCACCAGGTGAGAGATGGTGTGAAATGATAATGGAGATGAAGTGGAAGGACAGGAAATTCGGGGATGTAATTAGCCGACCCAGCTTTCGACTGGCGACCCTGGTAAACTCTCCGAAAAACCCATGGGTCTGGTAGGTCGGTCCGGGAATCGAACCCGGACCTCCCGAGCCAGTTCCATAATCGAAACCGCATTAAGCATCCCGCTCGGTTATGTATGTTTATTTTTTACATTCACATACATTTACGACTCAGTTACTTCCAAACTACTTTTACAGAAGCTTTATTTTCTACTTCCTTTTATTCAAGAACGTTGAAGCTTATGTCGGTTAAGTCACATATTAAATCAACATTTAGACACGAGAAAGCTGTTCGCGCGTTGTGTTCCGCGTTTGCTCACGTTACACCAAAAACGTGTTCGAATGAACATTTCCAAGGCTCTGTTGGTGCAGTTTAGGCGCAATAAATCAGAGTTTTGGTGCCGATTAATTACTGTAGATGAAACTTTGATACACCATTATACGCCCGAAACAAAAAGACAGTCCAAACAGTGAACTGCAAAGGAGGAACCGGCTCAAAAACAGCTTTTTTTTCCTTTTGGAAAAGCGATGGCGCCTGTTTTTTGGGATTGTCATGCAGTTATTTTAATCGATTATCTTCAAAAAGAAAAAGCCATTACAGGAGCATGCTACGCATCATTACTTGACAAGCTGAAGGCAGAACTTGCGGAAAAACGGCCACGTTTTACAGAAAAGGAACATCCTGTTTCACCAAGACAACGCACCGTCTAACACCTCAGCGGTTGCAATGGCGCAAATCCACGAATTACGGTTTGAACTGCTTGACTCACCAGATCTAGCCCTAAGCGACTTCTTTTTGTTCCCTCATCTGAAAATTACGCTCGCAGGACGTAGGTTTTCGTCAAATAAAGAAGCAATCGCCTTCTTGAACAATTATTTTGCAGAGAAAAACGCCGAGTACTATTTGGACGGGTTTCGGAGATGGGAGCATCGCTGGGAGAAGTGTGTAGTGTCACACGGGGACTATGTTGAAATAAAAATTCTGAAAAAATGCCCTGTATCTTTATTAGGTCGGGAACTTTTCAGACCATCTACGTACTTCACCCTCTCACACCTGTAATAATTTAATGAAAATGCGCAGAACCATGTTTGAGAAAGACACATTTTGTCTAAGTCTTCCAGTTGGAAAGGCAGTCATATCAGTTTCGTGTAAATATTATGCAAATCGTGACCTTAATGCGCGGGTTTCATTCTTATGGCTGTAGTAAAGTGCTAATTGTTGCATGCTGATGTGACAGTACTAGTAGGTCAAGGTCGCAGAAATTAGATATGCTGCACATTCGCTCTTCTACACAGTTGTGTTTAAGGATATTCACAAGAAGCTTTTCCACGTCTTTTAAGGTTTACACTTACTTTAAGTTATAGAAACTCCATCCATTCATGCACATAGCAATTTTATATATAAAATGTTATTAGGCACCTTATACATGTTTGTGTGTTACATATGCACTATTTTAGCTTATATCGTTAGAGGTTTATCTTTGGAAAGGGAATATTGCATGTAATGGGTAGTTTGGGTTTGGAATGATTTTCTTGAACATATATGAACTAAAATAACAAATTGTTATCTACCTCTTTTGGCTTATAAGTTGTGTTGTTTTATATATACGCACACGTATAAACACAAGAATTGTGACTGTAGCAAGGTGACCTATGTCCCTGAGAGGGCAGGTTCCTTGGCTCTCCTTCTCTTATACATCCTCCAATCAAGAGACGAATTTACAGAGAGAAAATTCCCTGGCCTCACTTAGAAACAACCAGTGAAGTGAAATTGAGGAACAACCGATAGGTCAAGAAGGTCGCCCACAAGCCACGACGGTAGCAGGGACCTTTATTTAAATAAATACAGTATATCATCATTCAGGCAGATAAACTGAGAAAGTAAAATTGCATGCAAGTTGCTGATTGACTCTCACCTAGACAGAACGTTGTACCAGACTATTTCACAACTCGAAAATAATCCACTGGAAGTGAATGTTTACTTGATGCATTGTCCATTGGGAGGTGGCATACTCACCTGTAACAAACAAACAAAGGCTGTCATATCTACACAATTCTTGCAATATGCTTCAGACATATAATGCAATAACGCGATTTATTTTAACAAAGTAAAAGCTAAACTATTGATAATATGGTTAACACCACTAAAGCATTTTAACAAGAGGTATAGTAAGATGTATACAGCTTACCAGTTATACAAAATTCATTCAGAATGAAGAAGACTTATGAAAAAATTACCAGAAAATTCAACATACACATTTTATTTGTCAATATATACACATATTGTCACCCAATTATCGGAAAGCCAGACCAACGACAGCTGAGAAGGGACTAGAGGCATACGGCCCACACCCACTCATTTGTCTCCTGTCACTAACTGAAGGGATGGTTAGGAGAGAGATCGCGGGCCACTGTGCCATCTCTTTCCCCTCCCCCTGGATTCTCGAACGTGCGGGTTGTTTCGTCTTATATAAGCGACGCGCCGGGCCGGAGGAAGTGAGTTCTTGGCGAACAGCTGTGAGGAGGGCCCAGTGAGGGGCCGGGCTGCGTACGTCGTCGGAGGAGTTTACGTAAAAGCGAGTGCAAGTGGAACTTTAACGGACGAACTGGTGAATTATAATTGTGTGCATTACGTAGTTCTGTGTAATTGGCAAGTGTTCAACTGTAAGTCGGTGGAAATAAACATTTTTGAGTGGTGCAATTGGACTTTTCATTTCACGAACCCACAAAGTCACACTGGTGTCAGGAAGCGGGACGACAACATCACCGAACATTACAGCCATGGACGCGGCATTGGAAAAGATTTTGGAGAAGCTGACAGAAATGAAGACGGCAAATGAAAACATCGCTGCAAAAACAGAAGCGGCAAATAACAGCCTGGCCGCGAAGCTGGAGACTACAAATAACAACCCGGCCGCGGAAATGAAATAAATGAAGACGGCCAACGACAACATCACCGAAAAGATGGAAGAAATGAAGGCCGAATTAACAGCGAAGACGGAAACGGCAAACAACAACTTGGCCACGACAATGACCGCAAAGGTGTCCGAACTGACCACGGAAATGAAGGTGGCGTACGAGGCTCTCGCGGCCAAATTTGAAGAACAGTTGGCCGGCGTGAGGGATGACGTGACGGAGCTGGGCAAGCGGATGGGCCAAGTGGACGAGGGCGTCGAGGACCTGGCCTGCCGCGTTAACGACCTGGAAGGGAAGGCCGACAGCAGCGTCAAGTCCCTGAACGCCATGGTGGAGGACGTCGTCGGCAGGAGGTTGAAGGATTTGAAGGCCGACGAACCGGAACGAGACACAACATCGGCGCGCGTCAAACCTCCGAAATATGACGGTGCGTCAAAATTTGAGGTCCTCCGCCGCCAGTTCAACACAGTGGCCAAGCACAACAGATTGTCACCCGAGGAGGAGGCCACACAGTTAATAGTAAGCCTCCAGGGACGGGCCGCGGAAGTCCTAAACGCGGTGCAGATAACGGCGGCGCCCAAGGACATCTGGGAGGCCCTGGAGAATCGTTTCGGGAACCACCGCTTAGCCGCAGCGTACCGCAGCCAGCTAAAGGCAAGGTCACAGCAGCCGGGGGAGACGTTGCAGGGGTTCGCCCTGGCAGTTGAACAAATGGCAAGCAAGGCCCTAGTCGACCTCCCACCAGAGTTCGTATCCCGTGAAGCTGCCTAAACATTCGTTGACGGGGTACGGGACACGGAGATTCGTCAGCGCCTAAAGCTCGGCGATTATAAAACAATCCACGAGGCGCTAACGGCAGCATTAAGGATGGAGGCGGCCAAGGTAACAGCTATCCCTAAGTCGAGAACGAGGGTGTCCGCTACACCGGAGACAGAAGACCAGCCGAGGGACGCCGGCGAACACCTAATGGTCTTTGTTGGGGGTGTGGACAACCCGGACACCTGCAGAGAGACTGCCCACACCAGGAAGAGCAGCCGGAAAACGAGTAAGGGCTGTCGTGGAGAGGGGCACGTCGGCGCCATCACCACCATCCCCTCGAGTGACACTGCGCGCCGTCAGCCGGCGTATGGATGACAGCATCATCACGGACGGCTGGGTAAAAGGAAAGCCGTGCCGCGTGCTGGTGGACACCGGGGCGGCCATGACCATAATCAGACCTGACGTGGCGAAGGGTTTGCCGACAAGGAAGCCGAGCCGACCATACCAGCTTCTCACGGCATCGGGCGACATCTTGCCTCTGGAGAAGGAGGCCCTGCTGGAGCTAACCTTGGGACGGAGTGCCATACGTCTTTGGGTGTTCGTCGCGAAGGTGGCTGAGGAGATGATTCTGGGACTGGATGCCCTCAGGAGCCACGAGGCGGCGGTCGACGTCGGCAGGAAAGTCCTGCGGCTCAACGGGGAAGAGGTTATACTCCGTCAACCAGAAGAGCGCCTTGGAATTTGCAGGGTCGTCTTGACCGAAGACTTGGTTGTTCCCGCGAGGAGCGAGGTGATGGTAACGGCGCGATTGGAAGGCCAGAGAACCAGGTACATGATGCTGGAGTAGAAGACGCCTGTACACGGACTGTGTGGCCAGGGAATTGCTGCCGTGAGATGCCAGTGAGACTGCTAAATCCAACGGACACCGATCACGACGTCCAGACCGGGACGGAGTTGGGAACGTGTGAGCCCGTGGTAAGCGTAATAGCAATCGGCAAGACGCAGGAGCCGGTGCCGACGAAAAACCTGGGGCCCCGGCTAGTAGGCTTACTGGAGAGGGCGGCCGACCACCTGACCGCAGAACAACTGGAGAAAGTTCGACAACTGCTGAGACGATACCAGAGCGTCTTCAGCCAAGGCGACAGTGACTACGGCCACACAGACAAAGTGCTTCACCGCATCGACACCGAGGATGCATGGCCTATTCGGCAACCACATAGACGCGTTCCGCTGGCGAAGCAAGGGGCGGTACGAGACATGCTGGAGGACATGAGATCCAGGGGAGTGATTGAAGAGTCCGACAGCCCTTGTTGTTCCCTGTAGTCTTGGTGACAAAGAAGAACGGTGAGCTGCGCTTCTGCGTAGACTACAGAAAGTTGAACGCTGTCACCCGGAAGGACTGTTCCCCCTTACCCCGGATTGACGACACCCTGGACACGCTAGCTGGTGCACAGTGGTTCTCGACCCTGGACCTGAAGTCGGGCTACTGGCAGGTAGCTCTAGACCCAAGAGACAAGGAGAAGACCGCATTCTCCACAGGCCAATGGCTCTGGCAGTTCACGGTTATGCCCTTTGGCCTCTGCAACGCACCAGCTACCTCCCAACGCCTCATGGAGTCAGTGATGAGAGGACTGACTTACGACGCCTGCCTGCTATACCTGGACGACATCATCATCGTCGGTAAGACTTTTGAAGACCATCTCGAGAATCTCAGTAAGGTGCTACAGAGATTGCAGGCGACCAACTTGAAGCTGAACGCGAAGAAGTGCCAGCTCTTCCGCAAGGAAGTGAACTACTTAAGCCACATAGTCTCAGCAACCGGAGTGGCCACAGACCCGGAGAAGACGCAGGCTGTGAGAGATTGGCCTCGCCCAAAGGATAAGAAAGAGCTGCGCAGTTTCCTGGGGCTGTGCAGTTATTACCGCCGCTTCATAAAGGGGTTCTCCAACATCGCAAAACCCCTCACCCGCCTGACAGAGGAACTTCGGCGTCATGTGTGGACGGAGGACGCCGAAAACGCTTTCCAGCTCCTAAAGGAGACCCTGTGCAGTGCTCCAAATTTATGTTTCCCACAACTGGGTGGCGTCTTCATTGTGGACACCGACGCCAGCGACCATTGCATTGGAGGTGTCCTATCGCAGATCCAGGACGGCCATGAGCGGGAGATAGCCTACTACAGCAAGACGCTATCCAAGGCAGAGAAGAACTACTGCGTCACCCGACGGGAGTTACTGGCGGTAGTAAAGACCTTAGAGCACTTCCAAAAGTACCTGTACGGTCAGCCATTCCACCTGAGGACTGACCATTCCGCCCTAACCTGGCTATTGAGCTTTAGGAACCTGGAAGGCCAGACAGCACGTTGGGTCCAGAGGCTGCAGGAGTACGACTTTACCTCGGAACATCGTAAAGGAAAGAGCCACGGTAACGCTGACGCCATGTCCCGAAGACCCTGTCCAGAAGAGTGCGGCCAGTGCACAAGAGTGGAAGAGAAGTAGCGTGCCGCAGCAGTCCGAGTAGTCACGGCAGTGCCTGCGGACGGCTGTGATAGCACAGGCCAGAGGAGGGAGCAGCTGGCGGACGCAGACTTGGGGCCACTCTTAAGGGAAGTGGAGGCAGGGACGAGACCATCCTGGGAGGACATCGCACCGAGGAGCGCCACCTATAATTCGTACTGGGCCCAATGGGACTCATTGAAGACCAGAGAGGGCGTGCTGTTTCGGGTATGGGAATCACCCGATGGGAAGACGCAGAGAGAATAGTTGGTGCTTCCCCGGAGTAAGGTCCCGGAGGTCTTGCAGGAAGTGCACGCCGGTACTTCAGGAGCGAACCGAACGATTGACAAACTACGGCAGCGCTACTACTGGCTGAGACTCCGAGCAGATGCTGAGAGATGGTGCCGTCAGTGTCACGTTTGCGCGGCGAGTCGCGGCCCCCAGACTGGCAGCCGGGGTCGCATGCAGCAGTACAACGTCGGAGCGCCATTCGAAGGGATCGCCGTTGACATTGCTGGACCGTTCCCAGTTTCCGACCGAGGCAACAAGTACGTAATGGTTGTCGTGGACTACTTCACCAAGTTTCCGGAGGTGTATGCCATCCCAAACCAAGAGGCAAAGACAATCACAGACTGCCTCGTGGAACAAGTGTTCTGTCGATTTGGGGTGCCGTTAGAGCTGCACAGTGACCAGTGCACCAGTTTTGAGTCCAACCTGATGAAGGAGGCACCACAAAGGCTTGGGGTGAACAAGACCCGCACGACGCCTCTATATCCTCAGTCGGATGGCATGGTCGAAAGATACATCAAGACCTTAGAAGATCACCTGAAGAAGGTCGTGGCCAGCCATCAGCGAGACTGGGACGTCAAGGTGCCTCTTTTCTTGCCGGCCTACCGCTCGTCTATACACGACACAACTGGAATGACGCCAGTCAGCTTAATGTTTGGCCGAGAGTTACGCCTCCCTTGTTACCTGGCTTTTGGAAGACCTCCGGAGGCGAAACAGCCAGTGTCCGAGTATGTGGAGAACCTGGTGGACCACCTCCACGACATGCACGAGATGGCTCACCAGAACATCCAGAAGGCGAGCGACCGCATGAAGAGCAGATATGACAGGCAGGCCAACAGCCGAGGGTCCCAGCAAGGTGACCTGGTCTGGTTGTACCGTCCTACGCGGACCAAGGGACGCTGCCCGAAGCTTCAGCAGCCATGGCAAGGGCCGTACCGGGTGGTGAAGAGGATGAATGACGTGGTCTACCGCATCCAGAAGGTGCCCCGAGGAAAGATGTTGGTGGTACACCTGAATCGTCTAGCCCGCTACGATGGTGCTGTTCGGGACGACCAGCTTTGAGGAGAGACCAATGCCACCCAACTATCGGAAAGCCAGACCAACGACAGCTGAGAAGGGACTAGAGGCATAGGGCCCACTACCACTCATTTGTCTCCTGTCACTAGCTGAAGGGATGATTAGGAGAGGGATCGCGGGCCACTGTGCCGTCTCTTTCCCCTCCCCCTGGATTCTCGAACGTGCGGGTTGTTTCGTCTAATCCGGAAACTTCTAGATTGGCCAGCTGGTCTTATATAAGCGACGCGCCGGGCCGGAGGAAGTGAGTTCTTGGCGAACAGCTGTGAGGAGGGCCCAGTGAGGGGATGGGCTGCGTACGTGCGTCGGAGGAGTTTACGTAATCGCGAGTGCAAGTGGAACTTTAACGGACGAACTGGTGAATCATAATTGTGTGCATTACGTAATTCTGTGTAATTGGCAAGCGTTCAACTGTAAGTCGGTGGAAATAAACAACATTTTTGAGTGGCGCAATCGGACTTTTCATTTCACGAACCCACAAAGTCACAATATATACTGTCTCATAAGTAATGTCGTTTTTAAGAAAAACAATTATTTCAAATGTGTTCTGACAAGCAATTAATTAATTCTCAAAGTATAGGCCATTATATTCTATGGTCTTGAGCCATCGTTCAGCGAGGTTTATTGTCCCATGATGGTACCTACCAGTCTGTAGTTCTGATGCTAAGGATTCGGTGACGTCACTTGTACTGCTTCAATGTTGTCAACTTCAACATTCTACCAGACACACAACATTACTTTGGGACCGATGACTTTGTCAGGTTGTCGAGGATCAAGTCACTGTTTCGAGGCATCAGGATTTGGGTAATATACCCACTTTTCGTCACAACTGACAATTATCCTGACACATCTATCAACCATAGGATTACGGATAAGCTGATGACAGATATGCACTCTACGATCAGTCTTTTGAGATACAGCTCTACAGCTTCTGTATGATTTTCCAAGTCTTAATGTGGTGATGTATGGTATCGTTTGATACATCAAGTTCTTCTCAAAGTCTACGGGTAGCCACTTTTCTTTATGGGATTTTCTCTCAAAATTTGTCGTGTATCCTCAATGTTCTACACTTTAAGTCTTCCAGAACGTGGTAAATCTTTAGTGTTTTCGTCTCCATTGTTGAAACGTTGGAACCATCGTTGTGCCACACGCTCACTAACGACACCTTCTCCTTCCAATTTACATATTCTTCGAGCTACGACAGCGGCCTTACGAGTATACTATACGTATGAATTTTAATCAAAATCTTACGAGATATTTATGACAGCTACTTTTTCATACAAACAGTAATTTTGAATGGGATATTTTGTGGAAAATCTTCCAGCTGCATCATTTTAAAATTACTAAGTATAGTTGCGCTGCTCAGTAGGTTACCATGGCTTTATGTTAACTAAGATAAAGCCAGGGTAATCATTTGAGTAGCGGGACACTACGTAGAACCTCGTTTATAGGATCAACTGGGACTAGGGCCGATCCGACTTAACGAAAATCTGGGTTATCCAGAGAATGACGGAAAAGCATGTACAACCACACCGAAATATTTTTAATGTAGTTTATAAATTACCATTGGCACACTTTCACCTAAAACACACACACACACACACACACACACACATACACACACACACACACACACTGTATGCACTGTAATTATCGATGTATTTGTACTGTACTACCAACTAGCTGGTAGTAAAAATGGTAGCGAGCTTCTGTATTCTCAGTTTAGTGTATCGCTTATCTCACATCCGATTTAACATTAGAAGTTCATTTGTCAAAATTCCGGCCTGAAAATCGAAATGAAACATCAATTTCTCTATGTTTATATACAAATATAATAATTTGTAGCTTAAGACTTCACTTATATTATAAGAAATGGTGATAATTCTTATAAATTCTCCGGGATTGCGATTTCATGTAAACTTATACACATCTTCAGCTGTCGCCATCGTTACGAATGTTCTTGTTAGTACTAACAAAATATGAAAATAAAGCAAATTTTAAAGCAGAATCAACTGGTGTTTCAAAACTCATTACGCGATGTTTGATTTTTAAAATAAATATCTTTTCCCAAACCATTAAATCCATCGGACCATTTAATTATTTTAATAATTTAACTTCTGGAATTAGTTCATGGTTAAATGACCAAAAATGATCTGCTACGTATATATTTATTTGCTTCACTGTCAATAACTTCATATTTTACGTATTCTCTATGTTTGTTACTTCTTGTACGCAGGTCATAACCACAGCTGGGTCATCAACATTCTCTGAATATTCTTCATTTGCATTTTCAGTAACACTGCATGATGCAATAATGCCTTCCTCTGTAATCGTTTTATAACTTCCGTTCATTTATAACCTCCGCAGATATTTTCTAGGGCCCATCACCAGTAGTAAGTGCAAAGTACATTTTATTGCATGTTTGACGAATAAGATAAGTAACCAAAAATGTAACAACAGAATCTGTTTGGATGATTGTTGCATTATCGTCTCTTCGTAGTCATTAGGAAATGACAGCAGATCTAAAGAAAAAATAAACCCTATCGATAACATAACTAAACATGAAAGTAATTAGTTCAACCGTAAGCGGCTGGAATGGAAAGCTGAACATGGAGAGCGAAACGGATTACACATTTGAAATAAGCAGTTCAAGAACATGAATCAATAAAAAATCCCGAACTTAAAAAAAATTGTTGAGGATTGGCTTCCATCACACCAACTCACCAGAGCAGCTGGCAGCACACACTGGAGTCAAATATGACGCAAATTGTACTTCCTCTTGCTTATATTCAGCGTCTTTCAAGAAAACTCGCAAAGATTTTCAATAAAATTACTACGTCTCAAGCTCCCTTCAAATAGAACATTCTTCCCAAGTTTTATTTTCTCAAATAAAGCGGGTTCGCTGTAACGATATTTATTAAAATATCATATATTTACATTATTTTAATGATAAATGAGATGTATGTCTTGAATCAGAAGTGTCCTTCACTCTGAATGACTTGTAACAGAAGCAAGTAAATATGGGAGATGATAATCTTAAGATAAATGTTCATGTGAGAGTGGGGTAGACGTGTTTGTAATAAAGAACTGGGTCTTCACACGAGTGTAGAATGAAAGAAACGATGTTTAATCCCTTTGAAATATTTAGCTCTTTGGGGTTAACTCCAGGATCAGCAGATGAGTCAGCCTGTGACGTCACGTGGGTCGCCCGTGACGTCAGCAGTGCTTTGAGTGTAGGCAGTAATGAAGTTTACGTCAATGGAATCAGAACGCTTCGGCCAAATCAATATCAATAAAATTATTTCAATTACTTTATAAAATATTTATAGTCACGTGTGGTTCTGAATGTAGGATCTGATTTTGACAAGTAATTGTTTCGCCAAGAAAAATCCTTTCGTGGTGGATAAAATTCCTTCTAATTTTATTTCAGAAATAACTGAAATATTAAAAATCATTTGCCAAGGTAATGGAGCCAATCTGTGGACGTAGTTGTCCGTTTTGAAGTCCCACGCTGTGGATCCTCCCTAGTGTGCGGGCGTATGTAGTCGAACGACGTGATCGTAACAAATTACATTGTCAAGAGTTACACACGATACGCGGCTTGTGTTAATGTACCTTAAGTTATCTATATTACCGTAATTATTATTGTTATTTAACAAAATCGACTTGCTAACGCATTGGGCTAAATGTTAACTTTTGTTATAATCCAATTTTCTTGATGTGGCAGCTGAATAAAGATAAACATTAAATGAAATAGTCTATTACCAATACTGAAAGGAAGTTTGAGGTTGGTTTATACATCTGGAGCCATTGACGATGCATCATCCCTATTCTGCTTTCAGGATTGGTCACAGACTGATTCACTTAGTGTGGATCTTCACTCAGCTGCCACCCCAAGAAAATTGGACTGTACCGTCGCTTGTACTTTCTGCTATAAATAAAATATTTTTGCTGTGCCGTTCCACACAAACTACCCTATCACAAAACAACTTACTGTACTTCTTTTAAATGCAAACGCCTCTCTTTGTTTCTTGTTTACAACTTCATCCTTCGTACGCTTTCTCCTGAACCTTATTACAAAGCAAGTTTATTTAGCTGACTATGATATACCGACAAAATGACAAGGCGAAGTTGTACCAAACTGAATCGTTGGACCCATGCTAACTTCCAATCACTGACCGACTGCCGAAGTCCGTCCATCCGTCCGATGCTGCAGGTAAGGAATGTTTACATTTTACAAGACGTTGTTGGGGTTTTTGTAGGTATAGCAATGAGCTCCTCGAATACTCAATAGGATGCAAAATCTGTTAAGCCCTGAAGTTTAATTTTTAAATTAGGGCTAAATTTGGAAGCGAACAGATGTTGCATAGGTTTATGAAGCGCAGCATGATTTAGCATGTTTAGCCCCATGCGGGGTAACCGGAACAGACTAAAGCCACCTCTAGTGGGGCCATAATCTCCAAGAGGCCCAACCAGGGCAGTGGTAGCCCGACGCCCGACGTAAGGAAGGAACGAGAATTCATGAAGCAACCTCACAGGGAAGTCCTCTATTCTGTACACGTTGAAGCCAGTCATGCTCCAGACCCCGCAGACATACAGCATCAGCGCGATGACCAGCGCTAGGAAGGTGCATCGAACCCGAACTCCACCTTCGCCGAGAAGTCCTTCATGTGCAACATGGCTTTTGCACCACATTTGCACGGAAGAAATGTTCTGTAAACCGAATGGAACACCCAGAGTGGTAGTGACGTCGTCAATTTCACACTCAATCCCTTTACGGTAGACATTACGCAAGGGTCAAACGTCAAAGCTACTTCTTGTTAATGGACATCCCGTTGTAGGTATGAAGAGTAACTGGTCAATCCTTAAAACGTGGGTCTTGAAATCCCATACTGTTTATAATACATAGTAAGAAAAAGCTTAAAGAAATTATTTTGTCTATTGCTTTGGTCTAACGGTAACATGCTAGTCTCTAGTTCCCCAAATCGCAGGCGATCTTCTCGTTTCATAGATTTAAGGCACCCAATAGCCCCCCAGTGTGACAAAGAGTCTTTAACTGTCAATATACATCAACCATGGCAGTAAAAGTCTCCAAATTAAACTCAATTACTTTTATATCTACGTCACGTTAATGGGAATAAACGTATGTAATATTGTGTTATATATTTATTTATAGATACAAGGGGATGCAGTAGACTTAAATGATAGTCAAATGTTTTGGACGTTATGTCACCACTTTGAAAGTACATTCTGTTTGTATGTCCAGAAGAAAAAAAAGCAATAACGACTTCCTATTAGAAAAATTTAAATACTGGAAACCAATTACAACGAGTGTGTCAAAAATAATTAATTACAGAATAAATGTATTTGATATTAATTATATGTTTTAACAATGTCTACATTTGTTATGTAGTAGTATACCGAGCGGGATGGCTCATGCAGTTTCGTCTGTGCCCCGCATTCAGTAGGCCCGGGTTCGATTCACGTGGCCGACCTACGTGACCCCATGGGTTTTTGGGGGTTCTCGGGACGCCAGACGAATGCTGGGTAGGTTAGTTACATTCTCTAATTTCCTGTCCTCCCATTTCATCTCCAATATCATTTCATATTATCTCTCATCTGGCAGTCCTTTTCAGGGCAGAAGTGTAGGCGGGAGTCTCTGAGGCAAACTACTTCCTTCTCCGGAAGGTAGGTTGCCGGTCTCTGAGCTTCTGCTGGGACCATTTCTGGACCGCCAGCCAGGGACCTATGTGGCTCGGCTGCTGGGCTCGTTGCCCTCACGCAGTAAGGGAGCGTATCCGTTGTCCTGGCCTGACGGGGAAGGTCTCTAAGTAAACTGTAGGGACCTTGCCTTTGGCATTTTCGTGACTCTCACCTCATCCTTCCTCCCGGGGGTGCTCCACTTGGGGACATAGGTACAATGGGCTCAGCTGGTGGCCTACGAACGGAATCCCCTCCGTAGTGAAATCCTAACCCTGTATAGTAATATTATCTATATCTTACATTTTACCAGTTACACAAAAGTCATTTTGAATAAAAAGAACTTCTGAGAACATTAACAGAAAGTTCAAGATCTACATTTTATTTGTCAAGTTAACTTGTGCTTTATATAAATAAGAAGAATACTTCAGAAAACCAACAATATAGATAGGTTTTCCACTGAAGCCTCAAGACACACTCTTCGTTTTTGGGTTATATGTACAGATAGATTTCAGACAACGTTGTCAAGTGAGAAACCGTTACATATGATAACGTGAGAGACCACCTTGTGGAGAACGCCTGCTGCGGCATCATGCCGAACATTCCCGAGTCACTTTCGACCCGAGCCGAACACGCCCGAAGTGTTGGCACAAATATAAACATCTCTTGAAGTAAATAAAACTGCTGCATCAGTCTCCGGTGCACTTGTCCTAAACAAAATGCTGCATGTGACTTTGGGAGCCTTCATCAGCATTGCCTTGTCCATTACAGACTTACACTAACTAGTGCAAACATTGCAATATCTCCCAAAATTATATTCACATATTTCACATATCTTGAGACTGCTAGAGACAAAATATAGGTTAAATATCAAATTTGACATATTTAACTTAGTATCTTCTAAAAATGCGACAAGAAGATTTTGTATCAACTTCCGCCTAACGTTACCTTTCCAAAGAAATATCCTTCAAAGTCTTTTATTTCCTCAAAAACCGCTACAATATATAAAATATATACCTATCTTGAATTCTCAGCGAATATTTTCAGAAGTTCTCTTTATTCTGAATGACTTTTGTATAACTGGTAAACTGTAAGAGATAGACAAAATATTACTACATAACAAATGTATATCTTGAATTTTCTGTGATTGTTCTCAGAAGTTCTCTTTATTCTGAATGACTTTTGTATAACTGATAAACTGTAAGAGATAGACAAAATATTACTACACAACAAATGTATATCTTGAATTTTCTGTGAATGTACTCAGAAGTTATCTTTATTCTGAATGACTTTTGTATAACTGATAAACTGTAAGAGATAGACAAAATATTACTACATAACAAATGTATATCTTGAATTTTCTGTGAATGTACTCAGAAGTTCTCTTTATTCTGAATGACTTTTGTATAACTGATAAACTGTAAGAGATAGACAAAATATTACTACATAACAAATGTATATCTTGAATTTTCTGTGAATGTACTCAGAAGTTCTCTTTATTCTGAATGGCTTTTGTATAACTGATAAACTGTAAGAGATAGACAAAATATTACTACATAACAAATGTATATCTTGAATTTTCTGTGAATGTACTCATAAGTTCTCTTTATTCTGAATGACTTTTGTATAACTTATAAACTGTAAGAGATAGACAAAATATTGCTACATAACAAATGTATATCTTGAATTTTCTGTGAATGTTCTCAGAAGTTCTCTTTATTCTGAATGACTTTTGTATAACTGATAAACTGTAAGAGAAAGACAAAATATTACTACATAACAAATATATATCTTGAATTTTCTGTGAATGTACTCAGAAGTTCTCTTTTTTCTGAATGACTTTTGTATAACTGATAAATTGTAAGAGATAGACAAAATATTACTACATAACAAATGTATATCTTGAATTTTCTGTGAATGTACTCAGAAGTCCTCTTTATTCTGAATGACTTTTGTATAACAGATAAACTGTAAGAGATAGACAAAATATTGCTACATAACAAATATATATCTTGAATTTTCTGTGAATGTTCTCAGAAGTTCTCTTTATTCTGAATGACTTTTGTATAACAGATAAACTGTAAGAGAAAGACAAAATATTACTACATAACAAATATATATCTTGAATTTTCTGTGAATGTACTCAGAAGTTCTCTTTTTTCTGAATGACTTTTGTATAACTGATAAATTGTAAGAGATAGACAAAATATTACTACATAACAAATGTATATCTTGAATTTTCTGTGAATGTTCTCAGAAGTTCTCTTTATTCTGAATGACTTTTGTATAACAGATAAACTGTAGGAGATAGACAAAATATTACTACACAACAAATGTATATCTTGAATTTTCTGTGAATGTACTCAGAAGTTCTCTTTATTCTGAATGGCTTTTGTATAACAGATAAACTGTAAGAGATAGACAAAATATTACTACATAACAAATGTATATCTTGAATTTTCTGTGAATGTACTCAGAAGCTCTCTTTATTCTGAATGACTTTTGTATAACTGATAAACTGTAAGAGATAGACAAAATATTACTACACAACAAATGTATATCTTGAATTTTCTGTGAATGTTCTCAAGTAGGTACATGAAATAGCAATTTTAAGAATAGTTCTTATGTGTGAGTAGGGAATGTCATGTGAGAGTAACATATTTGATACACTTGAAGAGCCGACTATTTAACAATAGGTCTTTGCTTGCATGGGATATGTGACATAGGAGATACGACAGTTGAAAGGGCAGGGTCTCCTTTAGGTCAAGGACGGAGAGTTACAGAGAGCAAATTTCCTGCCGGAACTTCCGCCGACACAACCAGCCAGGAAACTGGCGATGTAATTATCCTTGTCTGCGTTGAGTCGTTCTCCGTAACATTACTGACTGGCCTCATAGCTTCCTATGGTGGTTCGGTGTCTCTGTGCAAAATTAAGGGCTCTTTCACGCGCAATGTGACGGGATATAAGGTTATTTGGCAAAATCCTCATTTAAAGCTACAAATATAGGGACTGATGTGAATACCCTTTGTGTGTTGTATTAAAAGTGTATAATTCAATTTCACAATATGAGCTAACCACAGATATGTTCACATGTGGTTAACAATATTAAATTCCTCCAGTTGGTTTGTGCTGCCATGCTGCGATTCCAGAGAACGGAACTGACGTCTCTTTAATTACAAAACACTTTTGAACTATTCTAACTTCATTTGAAAGTATTTCTGGTCTGGCACCACACTTTAATTACTCTTTGGCGGGCAATTTTCTTTGTTTTGTCTATCTACTACTTCATCTACTGACGAGATTGCCAGAAGAAAACTAGTGTGCACATTCATATGACTTTGTATACCCGCCCTTCTATAAAGTTCTGTTCTATTCCTTTTTCTACCGCGTGTCTAGTAGATATACATGCTATACGAGGAAATGTATGCTTTGAGGTTCCGCGTGTGTTTGTGGACAGTATATCCAAACAACCAACAATTATTTAAATATCAAGTTTACTGACACGAACATTTTCAACACAATCCAACCTACCACAACAGTAAAAGCTGGCTGAGGGATTTTCGTTAAAATGACATGATGTGTGCCTAGTATTGAGTGCATTTCATGTTAAGAAGTGCATGCAGGAAAGCGAAGAATTTAGATTTAAACGTAAGGGCTTTAACTGCCAATTCCCTCCCTCTCATGTCCCATGTTGTCTCAGGTTTAATAATACCATGATAAAAGGTACTTATATCTTCAATCCTCTTCACTATAACATTATTATTTTATATAATTTGGCTGCAAAAACATTCAGAATAAGGAGAACTTCTGAGTAATTACCAGATATCCATTTGTTGTGTAGTAATTTTTGCTCACGTCGCACTTTTCATTTTTCAGTTACGTTATTCACTGATGCACTTTGTAAATTATTTTGTTGTCGAATAGGTAGAGAAACTGATATGAATGTTAAACATGTGTGTGCTTATTTTAGCTGGCTGTGGTCCAGGAGATGACCGGTCGTATTGTTCCCGGGCGACCAGGTACTCCACATTCCGTTGTTGAGGAAACTTGGCTCCTATCTATTTTTGTATAGCAATCTTCCTCCCACCTTCATGTTGAAACACTTGCAAATTTACGTTTTGAGATCCCAAAAATATTATCAAAATGTGTGTAATTAAACCATATGTTGAAGATACTGGGCGTCTCACTAAGGAGGGGACGGTTTTGTCCTGCCACTCACTCACAAGGATCCATGGTCTGTCTGCGTACGAGGAGAGGAAATAAAAGAAGGAAGAAAGAAAATATTAAATATTTACCTGCAATGTTTTGGAAATAGTCTATGGAAATGAAAATTGAGTGTTTGTTTAATTGTTGTGACTTTCATCGGCCCATTCTACTTTGGGTGTGAAAGAGCGCTTCATTTAACTGGCATCGGATTTATTTCACTTCCGAAGGAAGCTGTACTAAGGAATTTTACGCCCAAAAGCATCAGCGCGTCAGGTTTGAACCAGCGATCACGGAAACCAAGGTTTTTATATTATCCCTAAACTCGAAAGAGGCTTTAATTCGGAAGGAATTTGCGTTATTTTGTAGAAATGATAAATGCCAAGTGATACAGAGAGACATTGATACAATATATGTCCTTTGAATTTTCCCAAGCGTAATACTGTTTAAAGGGACACCTCACTCACAAAGGCAGAACTTTCGTGTCCACCTCTGCCTAGGAGCAACAACAGATGACCTCACACACGTCATCCTGAAACATGAATGTCTTTTAACTCTTAACTCTATATATCCTGGACTCATTTGAACATCATCTCATCCATCGTCTGATATGACTTAACGTTGGAGGTTTTCTCTTATCCTGAAAGATGAATGTCTGATAACTCTAAGCTGTATGTACCCTGTACTCATTTGAACATCATTTTATTCATCGTCCGATATGACTTAACGTTGGAGGTTTTCTCTTATCCTGAAAGATGAATGTCTGATAACTCTAAGCTGTATGTACCCTGTACTCATTTGAACATCATTTCATTCATCGTCCGATATGACTTAACGTTGGAGGGTTTCTCTTATCCTGAAAGATGAATGTCTGATAACTCTAAGCTCTATGTACCCTGTACTCATTTGAACATCATCTCATTCATCGTCCGATATGACTTAACGTTGGAGGTTTTCTCTTATCCTGAAAGATGAATGTCTGATAACTCTAAGCTGTATGTACCCTGTACTCATTTGAACATCATTTCATTCATCGTCCGATATGACTTAACGTTGGAGGGTTTCTCTTATCCTGAAAGATGAATGTCTGACAACTCTAGGCTCTATGTGTGCTGTACTTATTTGAACATCATTTCATTCATCGTCCGATATGACTTAACGTTGGAGGGTTTCTCTTATCCTGAAAGATGAATGTCTGATAACTCTAAGCTCTATGTACCCTGTACTCATTTGGACATCATTTCATTCATCGTCCGATATGACTTAACGTTGGAGGTTTTCTCTTATCCTGATAGATGAATGTCTGGTAACTCTAAGCTCTATGTACCCTGTACTTATTTGAACATCATTTCATTCATCGTCCGATATGACTTAACGTTGGAGGTTTTCTCTTATCCTGATAGATGAATGTCTGGTAACTCTAAGCTCTATGTACCCTGTACTTATTTGAACATGATTTCTTTCATTGTCCGATATGTCTTAACGTTGGAGGTTTTCCTTAACCTGAAAGATGAAAATAAATTAATTAATTTATAAATATAAACTACAAGGAGAGAAAGTTGGTGCGTACAGCGGTATTACATTATCCTGACGTACTTACCCGTGAATTTGTTAAACGTTCAAAAGACTGTTACCTAACTTTGGGCTGACGATTCTAGTGACAAAGCGAGTTGTCATTTTTGTCAAAATATGTAGCGTGTTGATTCCACCATTCTCTCTAAATTCCGGTTTTTTTATCTGAAAACCTTTCATCAACGACGATATGAAACAAAATGTGCAGGCTTTGCTTTCATTGTAAAGAGGGCATACCAAATGTTTTCCATTACACAAACACCTGAAGAAGAAGTATATGGTAATGTTGAGAAGTAATGCTCTCTTATTTATCGAAACTTATTCTAAAATATTCCTCGTATATACAAAATAAGTAATATTAAACCGCCTGGGTAAGTACAATTGGCTTTCTGTTGGAAACATTACCTGAGCAGCGAGAGGATAACGCGAGCTAATGTCTCACGTCAGGGCAGGACTCACTGATCTGCCCCAACATCTGCTTCTTCAACTTAATTATCTGGGTCAGATATTTTATATTGGAGCCACGCCAATCAATCAACCTCTGTCAAGATGTAAACACAACTGATGCTTTTGCTTGTAGTAATACCATAAAAGATACTTCTATGCCTTTCCCTTCGATTAACCACTCATTATAAACTTGATTTTTTCGCGACTTTTCCTGATCGGTAGGTAAATATTTCGCTAATTTCTCATTGACCACATTCCGCACTATGCTTGTGGATTCAAACTCGCCGAGGAGTGATTGATTAAACATTCTTGTGTGTTCGCGTAAACAGCAAAACTAAAAAATCAAAGGTCGTTAGCATTTAATTTCAGTATCTCTTAAGAATGCAACACAAAGATTTTCAAGAAAAAGTCCCCCATTCTCATACTATTTTCTTTTGGTGAAGTATTTTTTTTAATTCTGATTATCTCAGGATTTTCTGAGCAATTTTCATAAATTCTTACAGTTCTCTCAAATAGGAAGTTGTTATTCGTTTTATTTATCTCTTGGTCAAACAAAGAGAATGATGTATGAATGCCCGCCGACACTTAAATCTGACTAATGAGAAAGAACAATTAATTTCCACTTCCAATTTAACATTTTCACATTCTTGTTAGCATGTGCACTTTTGGGCTGGGGCAGGTACCAGGTCAGTCAAGTAAATCTTGCTGTCAATAAAATTATTGTTAATTAACTGGCTTCAAACCAGCTTAAAGTTTTAAATGCTAAATTATGTTGATTGCATAGTTCTGCCCCTCGGCCAACCAATTTTTGCTTATGAACCACAGATTCGCGAATGCCTAATTTGAGGTGGTTGGTGGTAAGGTGTGTGAGTGTGTACACAGGGAGAAAACTTACATTTGAAACAGGTTGTATCCGAAATTTGTGATGAGAAGACTGACATTTCGTTAAATGTCAGTTGTTAATGTCACGTGGTCGATCTGCATATCCATGTGAAGCTTGCTTATTGTGAAATGCAACCTCCCTTTGAGATGACGAAATCAGCTTACAAAAAGCATGTGCTGGAAAGACACAAGTAGAACGGAGCTATACCCTTGCAAAATATCCTTTTCATTCTTTCTATCAACACAATAATGAAGGAGGTAGTCATGCCCTAGTGCTCAAAAGTCTTTTGATTTGAATTGGAAAATTCTCTTGTTCTGTCACGTCTATCCAGCACCTTCCTTTCACTGTCCGCAATTTGACATGGGCATGGCAAACCATTATTTTTTCTATTAAAGATAGTCTACTAAATAATGAGTGATGCTTCGGGGCATTATCTTACTGAAAACATCATTTTCGGGGCATCTTTCGTCTAGCATATATCCAATATACCCCTGTGGTTAGGACCCTTAATTACATCCTCTATACGCACTAAAGACTTAAACTCTGAGTCGATAAGGAACCCCTCCATGTTTTACAGTCGCAACCTGGTTGCACCTTACACCCTTAGGTCGACGAACATTTTGAATACCATCGCTCCATAACACTCTTGACCATTACTGCTCTATCCAATGAAGTGGTGTAAATACAAAAATTGGAATTGTAACGCAGCGCATATGGAACTGTAAACAGTGGCCCCACGATAAAAGCTATCACCAGGGAACGAGGTCCAACCAGGAGTCCAAACTCCCTCTCTCTCACTAGGAAGAAACACAATTCTTCATTAGTTCAATACCTTGAGAGTAAAAAGCGTCCCCTGTAAGTCACTTACGGGTGCCAACCTATAGAGGAAGACTAACGATAACAACCATCTTGCATTCTATGCTAGTACCGGAGCTTCTCGGGACTGACCTACCGAGACCAACCCAATCTCAACAGCTTGTCTAACGTTCGGCCGTCTTACCTTTACTAGCTCAAAGATACCAGGAGTGCTAAGGGTCCAACGGCTCAAACTCTGCCCCAAGTAATACAGCAGTGCGATAGTGAGTTGTTGACTCCCCAGCGAGTGAAGAAGGGCATATGTCGGTGCACATTAGAGAAGTGACAGTGAAAGTGGAGCCAGATTATTAAATGACAATTTTAAAACCTGGTCAAAGTCATAATATTTAACTCCAGTCTCTTTTATAGATGCGAAGCTATTTTCGAGAATATGCGCCCACAACAAACCTATCTTTACATACAAAATATTCTATATATTTAACTTTCTCAAAAATATCTGTAATTATTTTCAGTAAAATCTATACATATGTATATCTTGAATTGTCTTACCATATTCTCTGATGTCCTCTTTATTTGTAAGAAATTTTATGTGAACTTGTATAGCTAGT
The DNA here is from genome assembly GCA_030765055.1 of Mantis religiosa. NCBI lineage: Eukaryota > Metazoa > Arthropoda > Insecta > Mantodea > Mantidae > Mantis > Mantis religiosa. Next base: position 206,149,000 of record CM060953.1, on the reverse strand, counting down.
GATGTTCTTTTTAAATAAAAAAAAACATATCTATGTTTGTAGATATATTTTTTCCTCTTCTTTCTTATTTAACCGTTTTTTTAATTATTTCTGTTTATTTTATCTGTTTTCTCTAGTTTCACACATATTCATTATACACATAAACATGCCCAAGGCAGGACTCGAACCCGCGACTCCCTACGCGGTGGAATGCTAGGAACATACGCTCTAGCAACCATGGCTACGAGGGCAGGCAAATGGTTAAGCGATAGACGAAAATATATATTATACAAAAAATGTAGGTCTCTATAAAACACACAATTTATTCGAAATAGTTTTGTAGCGTGCACCATTTCTGAGATATCCGTTACTAATTGTTGCACCTTTCAAACTTGTCTATGTACCAGGTGCGTTCAAGTTGTAACAGAACTGGGAACAGATACAAACTTATACACATGGACTCTTTGTGAATACGCGACAGAGCATAGAACTCTAGTGGCAGCGACGAGAGTTAGGACTGTTTTTGTATTTAAAATGGCGACGTTTTCATTACAGGAACAGCGTGTAATCATTAGTTTTCTCCATTTTCGTGGTGTAACACCTATTGAAGTTCATCGCCAGTTGAGTGAGGTTGTGGTGATAGTACCATGGATGTGTCTAATGTACGTTCCTGGGTGCGACAGTTCAATGAAGACAGAACATCGTGTGACAAACCAAGACAGTTGAGTGAGGCATGTGGTGATGGTGCCATGGATGTGTCTAATGTACGTTCCTGGGTGCGACAGTTCAATGAAGACAGAACATCGTGTGACAAACCAAGACAGTTGAGTGAGGCATGTGGTGATAGTACCATGGATGTGTCTAATGTACGTTCCTGGGTGCGACAGTTCAATGAAGACAGAACATCGTGTGACAAACCAAGACAGTTGAGTGAGGCATGTGGTGATAGTACCATGGATGTGTCTAATGTACGTTCCTGGGTGCGACAGTTCAATGAAGACAGAACATCGTGTGACAAACCAAGACAGTTGAGTGAGGCATGTGGTGATAGTACCATGGATGTGTCTAATGTACGTTCCTGGGTGCGACAGTTCAATGAAGACAGAACATCGTGTGACAACAAACCAAGACAGTTGAGTGAGGCATGTGGTGATGGTGCCATGGATGTGCCTAATGTACGTTCCTGGTTGCGACAGTTTATAATGGTACCATGGATGTGTCTAATGTACGTTCCTGGGTGCGACAGTTCAATGAAGACAGAACATCGTGTGACAACAAACCAAGACAGTTGAGTGAGGCATGTGGTGATGGTGCCATGGATGTGTCTAATGTACGTTCCTGGTTGCGACAGTTTATAATGGTACCATGGATGTGTCTAATGTACGTTCCTGGGTGCGACAGTTCAATGAAGACAGAACATCCTGTGACAACAAACCAAGACAGTTGAGTGAGGCATGTGGTGATGGTAACATGGATGTGTCTAATGTACGTTCCTGGTTGCGACAGTTTATAATGGTACCATGGATGTGTCTAATGTACGTTCCTGGGTGCGACAGTTCAATGAAGACAGAACATCGTGTGACAACAAACCAAGACAGTTGAGTGAGGCATGTGGTGATGGTGCCATGGATGTGCCTAATGTACGTTCCTGGTTGCGACAGTTTATAATGGTACCATGGATGTGTCTAATGTACGTTCCTGGGTGCGACAGTTCAATGAAGACAGAACATCGTGCGACAACAAACCAAGACAGATGAGTGAGACATGTGGTGATGGTACCATGGATGTGTCTAATGTACGTTCCTGGGTGTGACAGTTCAATGAAGACAGAACATCATATGACAACAAACCAAGACAGTTGAGTGAGGCATGTGATGATGGTACCATGGATGTGTCTAATGTACGTTCCTGGGTGTGACAGTTCAATGAAGACAGAACATCATATGACAACAAACCAAGACAGTTGAGTGAGGCATGTGGTGATGGTATCATGGATGTGTCTAATGTACGTTCCTGGGTGCGACAGTTCAATGAAGACAGAACATCGTGCGACAACAAACCAAGACAGATGAGTGAGACATGTGGTGATGGTACCATGGATGTGTCTAATGTACGTTCCTGGGTGTGACAGTTCAATGAAGACAGAACATCATATGACAACAAACCAAGACAGTTGAGTGAGGCATGTGATGATGGTACCATGGATGTGTCTAATGTACGTTCCTGGGTGTGACAGTTCAATGAAGACAGAACATCATATGACAACAAACCAAGACAGTTGAGTGAGGCATGTGGTGATGGTACCATGGATGTGTCTAATGTACGTTCCTGGGTGTGACAGTTCAATGAAGACAGAACATCGTGTGACAAACCAAGACAGTTGAGTGAGGCATGTGGTGATGGTACGATGGATGTGTCTAATGTACGTTCCTGGGTGCGACAGTTCAATGAAGACAGAACATCGTGTGACAAACCAAGACAGTTGAGTGAGGTATGTGGTGATGGTACAATGGATGTGTCTAATGTACGTTCCTGGGTGTGACAGTTCAATGAAGACAGAACATCGTGTGACAAACCAAGACAGTTGAGTGAGGCATGTGGTGATGGTACGATGGATGTGTCTAATGTACGTTCCTGGGTGCGACAGTTCAATGAAGACAGAACATCGTGTGACAAACCAAGACAGTTGAGTGAGGCATGTGGTGATGGTACGATGGATGTGTCTAATGTACGTTCCTGGGTGTGACAGTTCAATGAAGACAGAACATCGTGTGACAAACCAAGACAGTTGAGTGAGGTATGTGGTGATGGTACGATGGATGTGTCTAATGTACATTCCTGGGTGCGACAGTTCAATGAAGGCAGAACATCGTGTGACAAACCAAGACAGTTGAGTGAGGCATGTGGTGATGGTACAATGGATGTGTCTAATGTACGTTCCTGGGTGCGACAGTTCAATGAAGACAGAACATCGTGTGACAAACCAAGACAGTTGAGTGAAGCATGTGGTGATGGTACGATGGATGTGTCTAATGTACGTTCCTGGGTGCGACAGTTCAATGAAGGCAGAACATCGTGTGACAAACCAAGACAGTTGAGTGAGGCATGTGGTGATGGTACAATGGATGTGTCTAATGTACGTTCCTGGGTGTGACAGTTCAATGAAGACAGAACATCGTGTGACAAACCAAGACAGTTGAGTGAGGCATGTGGTGATGGTACAATGGATGTGTCTAATGTACGTTCCTGGGTGTGACAGTTCAATGAAGACAGAACATCGTGTGACAAACCAAGACAGTTGAGTGAGGCATGTGGTGATGGTACCATGGATGTGTCTAATGTACGTTCCTGGGTGTGACAGTTCAATGAAGACAGAACATCATATGACAGCAAACCAAGACAGTTGAGTGAGGCATGTGGTGATAGTACCATGGATGTGTCTAATGTACGTTCCTGGGTGCGACAGTTCAATGAAGACAGAACATCGTGCGACAACAAACCAAGACAGATGAGTGAGACATGTGGTGATGGTACCATGGATGTGTCTAATGTACGTTCCTGGGTGTGACAGTTCAATGAAGACAGAACATCATATGACAACAAACCAAGACAGTTGAGTGAGGCATGTGATGATGGTACCATGGATGTGTCTAATGTACGTTCCTGGGTGTGACAGTTCAATGAAGACAGAACATCATATGACAACAAACCAAGACAGTTGAGTGAGGCATGTGGTGATGGTACCATGGATGTGTCTAATGTACGTTCCTGGGTGTGACAGTTCAATGAAGACAGAACATCGTGTGACAAACCAAGACAGTTGAGTGAGGCATGTGGTGATGGTACGATGGATGTGTCTAATGTACGTTCCTGGGTGCGACAGTTCAATGAAGACAGAACATCGTGTGACAAACCAAGACAGTTGAGTGAGGTATGTGGTGATGGTACAATGGATGTGTCTAATGTACGTTCCTGGGTGTGACAGTTCAATGAAGACAGAACATCGTGTGACAAACCAAGACAGTTGAGTGAGGCATGATGTGATGGTACGATGGATGTGTCTAATGTACGTTCCTGGGTGCGACAGTTCAATGAAGACAGAACATCGTGTGACAAACCAAGACAGTTGAGTGAGGCATGTGGTGATGGTACGATGGATGTGTCTAATGTACGTTCCTGGGTGTGACAGTTCAATGAAGACAGAACATCGTGTGACAAACCAAGACAGTTGAGTGAGGTATGTGGTGATGGTACGATGGATGTGTCTAATGTACATTCCTGGGTGCGACAGTTCAATGAAGGCAGAACATCGTGTGACAAACCAAGACAGTTGAGTGAGGCATGTGGTGATGGTACAATGGATGTGTCTAATGTACGTTCCTGGGTGCGACAGTTCAATGAAGACAGAACATCGTGTGACAAACCAAGACAGTTGAGTGAAGCATGTGGTGATGGTACGATGGATGTGTCTAATGTACGTTCCTGGGTGCGACAGTTCAATGAAGGCAGAACATCGTGTGACAAACCAAGACAGTTGAGTGAGGCATGTGGTGATGGTACAATGGATGTGTCTAATGTACGTTCCTGGGTGTGACAGTTCAATGAAGACAGAACATCGTGTGACAAACCAAGACAGTTGAGTGAGGCATGTGGTGATGGTACAATGGATGTGTCTAATGTACGTTCCTGGGTGCGACAGTTCAATGAAGGCAGAACATCGTGTGACAACAAACCAAGACAGTTGAGTGAGGTATGTGGTGATGGTACCATGGATGTGCCTAATGTACGTTCCTGGGTGTGACAGTTCAATGAAGACAGAACATCGTGTGACAAACCAAGACAGTTGAGTGAGGCATGTGGTGAT